>MAYD01508924.1:0-14801 GCA_001909325.1 Ruellia speciosa
GGAGGGTTTGTTTCTCTGTCTTATCTTTTTTTATGAGATTCAAATGGATTAAACCACATTAGTCGTTCAGGAGTCATCTAGGAACAAATATATATACATTTCTGTAAAATGTGAGTGTGATTATGTTAATTCAAACTAACATAAGGTGACACTTGATTTCAACAGGATTAGCAGTTCTTGACTGCTCAGCCAGCTCTCAAACTATTGCACTGCTGAGTCAAGCAGTGAATTTAGATAGCTGTGTGGTGCTGGCTAACAAGAAGCCTCTAACTTCTTCCCTGGTAATTGGATCTGTTTATTTTTTTGACTTTCAGATTATGCGTGTCTTTGTGTTTGTGTGTGTGTGTGCCACTTCCTAGGCCACTCTGTGGTTTATTATCTTATGTTGACATCCGTGTGGCTTGAACTTTTTATTATCTGTATCTGGTCTAAACCTTGTGGCAAGTGCTTCGATTAAAGTAGCTATTACATTTTTGCTTCCTTCAAAATATGAAAGTATCATATGATTTCATCATGATGTGCAGGATGATTATGACAAATTGATCTCACATCCTTGGCGAATTAGACATGAATCGACAGTAAGCTTTATCATTTCATTTTCTTTGCTGTGTAAGTTCATTGGTTTTATAATAAGAATGAAGTAAGAAAGCAGATTTACTAGTTTCTAAGGATCATTTTGTATTCTTTATTTGAATACAAGTATTTCGCTGGCGATTTGGTTAATTCTTGTTTAATAAGCTTGTACGCACCAAAAGTTTAACACGTGGTTATTCACTTGTAAAAAATTTGTTTGTCACTTATATGGTAGGTTGGTGCTGGTCTTCCTGTCATATCAACTATCAATCGTATACTTTCATCAGGAGACCCAATATACCGTATTATGGGAAGTTTGAGCGGTATATGTTCATTCATGCTCTATAAATACTATAAAGTTCGCGTTTATTTAAGCTCTAGGTTTTTATTATGCTTAATTGCTAATTCAAACTTAGATAATAAACATGCCATGCTTCTAATTATTAGGTACGCTGGGCTATGTGATGAGTGAGGTTGAAGGAGGGAGACCCTTTAGTCAAGTTGTTAAAGCTGCAAAAGAACTCGGATACACTGAACCTGGTAAAACATTGCGGTCATTTTATTTTAGTGCTTTTGATCTGCAAGCCGTCTTTAGTATTTTTCATAGTCAAAAAGTTTGATTAGCACAAATTAAGATAACCAGAGCATTAATTCTGCATTATCCACCCTGTAGTAGCTTCATGTAGCCTTGTTTTGGGACGGATTATTTTGACTTCAAATATCATGCTTGCTCTCAGATCCTCGGGATGATCTTGGTGGGATGGATGTAGCTAGAAAGGTTTGAATTCTTCTCTTAATTGAACAGAGCTTTTCAAGCACCTTTTTTCTTGTTATTTCAGAGGTGATTACTAGGTTTGATACTGAAACAATGTTGTTAAACTACGAAGTTAGGGCACCGACAGAGTTTGGTTACTTATATCATCCATAAAGACCTATGCAAATCTTTTCATATTCCGGTCTATCAAAAAGAAGTGGTACTTTCATTCTTGTGGAAAACCTGGTGAAAGGATTGATTTGCATATGAATTTTATTTGTAGTTTTATTGTTGACTCAACCTTGCGTAAATAGAAGGTTGGATGACGGATAGTTACCTCATAACTTCAACTTTTACTCCACGAGAAAACTGCTTCTGAACTATTGTTTTAATTTTAATGGAACATTACAATACATAATGATGCTATGAAGCAGAAAATGCACAAAGCTGCAATATTTATGCTCTTCATTTTGGAAAATAGGCACTGATCCTTGCTCGACTACTGGGACACCGAATCAACATGGACAGCATTAAGGTTGGTTTTTTTTTTGGTAATGTGCAACTTGGTTCAGAATTAAATGTTTAATGTTGAAGTTTTCTAGTAGGTAGAAAGCTTGTATCCTGCAGAGATGGGACCTGATGTAATGCCTCTGGAAGAATTTCTTACAAATGGTCTTCCAACGCTTGATGAAGCTATTAAAAGAAGGATCTATGATGCTTCTTCAAGAGGAAAGGCTCTGCGCTATGTTTGTTTGATTGAGGATTCCAGGTATGAATTTTTTTAGATTGCATTTGTGTTACATCTGGAAAAAAATAAATACCATTCTTCAATCCCTTTTCCCGCTACATTGGACCACACAACTACATTCTGTTTGATTGAATAAAGATTCCCATGAAATGACTCATGACTGGACCATCTTACGCATTTATAGAAAGCTATTTTTACATTTATACTCTCACAGTTGTTTGCTAGAATAAAGATTCATTGTTAGTAATAGGCTCAAGGCATTGGATGGAAATGAGTCTGGTTGATTTGTATATGCACCAATCATAGCACCATTTAGTTTTTGAGTGAAACCTGCAGTATCATAATTTGAAGCATTTTTTGGCCACCCTGTTAGGTGTGAAGTTGGCATTAAGGAAGTCACCAAAGATTCTGCTTTGGGTAGATTGAAGGGAAGCGATAATGTGGTAAGTAATTAGTGACTACACATTCTTCTCTTTTGCTATGCCATCTGCTGTTCACATGAATAGTCATCTGCACTCTACCATCAATATTCTGAACTCGATGACATATCTCGACCCAGCAATCGTTTCCTGAGTGTATGTGTGTATATTTGCTTAAACTGCAGCTGGAAATATACAGCCGCTGCTACAAGGAACAGCCACTAGTTATACAAGGTGCCGGGGCAGGCAACGACACCACAGCTGCTGGTGTGCTAGCTGATATCATTGATCTACAGGACCTTTTTCGACACTAAATGAGTAAATTCTAAACTTCAGAGGCCGAAATCCAAAAGTCAAGAAGATTGTCGTCGTTGTGTCGTAGTCATCATCACTGCCATGTAATGCTGCCTGCGAATGCTATCTCTTATTCTATTATCCATATGTAAGGATCAGAAGAAGTGCTTTTTGGTTGCTGCTATTTCATCTTTTATGTAGGTTGGGGTAGTTGGGGATATGCAGTATGCATGTGGAGAGGCTGTCCTAAATAGGATTTTATTGGAATAGTCGTAATCGAACCTGCTGTTTCATTGGCCATCTTTTTAAATTCTTTTGCGGGATTAAGGGTAGTTCGTTCATTCAATTCACCTCAAGTCCTTGATTTGCAAATCTTACCATAGTCGAGGGTGCCACAACCTATGAATTATACCACTAAAATATTGTTAATTTTATGATCTTTTTTTAAATGAACATTTGTGCAACTGGAATTCTGAACACCCTAAATTTTTTTAGTAATGTCAGTGGGATTCAAGTTTTCAACCCTTATTAGAAGACTTAGCCCGTAGGCACTCTTCTCCCAACCCCGTCCCCGGCGCAGTGGGGTGCCATTAAAAAAAAGAAAGATATATATTTTTTAACATTTTAATAAAAATAAAATTAATTAAAATTGTATTACTACAATAATACTAATCGATAAATAAATTAATTTCCCCGGCGCCGTGGGGGTGCCATTAAAAAAAAGAAAAATATATCTTTTTTGATATTTTAATAAAAATAAAATTAATAAAGATTGTATTACTACAATAATAATAATTGATAAATAAATTAATCGTGTGTTAAACATGGTTAAGTTCTGTGTTGACATCGCTGGTTGTTAGCACATCACGGCGGAACGCGCCTGCTGTTAATTAGCACATCATGGCCGAACCCATATTATTTCCATATGTGTAATCCAACAATATTTGTCTATATAATTCAACCATTTTTAATATAATTAAGAAATATTTTTATATTATACAATTTAACAACATTTCAATATAATTCAGCAACAAAAAATATTTAAAGTATATTCAACAATGTATTAATATATTTCAGGAGCCAAATACATCATTGGTCCCAAAACTTAGTAAAAAATGCATCGTTAGTCCCAAGCCTTTTCATTTGGCACCATTGATCCCAAAAATCATTTTAAATCAACACCATTGGTCCGGTCGTTATCCTCCTAATAGAGAAATCCCATGTGGGCGTTAGGGTTGATCTACCGGTTCATTGCCATGGCCATGGAATACATCAACCCCAGGTGGCAATGCATGACCGTGTGGTAGAAAAGAAGCAAGATCGTGCAGTTTGAATTTTCTGGTTTGTGCATCCATATTTGCAGAGTCATGACACATTGTTTCCACGGACGTGCAGTTCATCTTGGATGGATCAAATATGACCCGACTTTAACTTTCCCATAGTCGTGGGCGGCTTTGTACACAGCCGTGGGCGGGAGAATAAAACCTTAAATCCAGCTTATTCGTTCCCCCACTCTCCCCTTCTCTACCCTCCCCTTCTTTGTCTCCCTCTCGTCTTCAGGCTACGGTTGTTGGATGATGCAACCTCCAGGGAAGATGTATCATCTTCGAGTCGCTATCATGGACAAGGATCCTCTCTCAGATTATAGTAAGTGCCAACTATGGGTATTTATTTTCATTATATTGATTTATCATTGTTGTTTATTTTCCAGTTAATGAACTGGTTTTGTGTCTTGATTCATTAAGTTTACTATTTAATTAGATTGTTTAGGGCACGAGTTTCAGTTTTCATGTTTAGTTCGGACTGCAATGAGTTTAGGTGGTGTGTTTCCATGGGTTTAGATGTGTTATTGCACTTGTAGTTATTGTGAATAAGTAATTTATGTTGCACAATCATATGATTTTCATATTTGTGCTATGGAAAATGCTGAGTCCACTTAGTTATTTTTGAAGGAAGCAAACGTTGAGTTGATTTAATTGTATTCTTTGGTGTGACAAAGATTTATTTCACTTTTGCATGGATTTTCAATGCATTTTTATGCACCCTAAATAATTAATTATGGTGGGGAATTTATACACCAAGCCACCGCAGCATATGTTGGGGGATCTAGTAGCAGTTTGATCTTGTTGAACGCGAAAAGGTTACTAAGAACGATTTGAACGATATGTGTGATGTTACGAGTTGTATGGTAATAGAACTTTCTGTATGGTAATTATGTTCCAAGGAGTCGGAGATGGACATAATTTAGTTGATAACCCGTGCTGTATACGTAGTTGACCTGTATGTTGTTGAGCATAGAGGCCATCGAGCAGATGGTGTGCATGGATTGAAGAATGTCAATGGGAGTATTGAAAACAGACAAATAGTAGATAAAGGGAAATGTGTAGCTGAGGTGGACATTGCACATGAGATGGAGTCAATAAAGAACGCCCTACAAGAGGAGGCAATATTATCTAGAGCACAAAATGACATTTTAGCATATTGGGGTTTTGAAGATGAAGTCGTTACTGGTGTTCATGAGGGAGGTGATTCAGATGTGGAAAAATGAACTGATGTTGATGACAGTGATTACAACATAGAAGAAGAAAGTAGCAATGATGGGGGGGGATGGGGGGGTGAGCAGTTGTTTCTAGATCATGTCTCGGGTGGTGAAAGTGATACAGAGAGTCCGAAGGATGAAGATGGCAAAGAAATCGTGTATCATTTCAGTGATGATGAAATATTCGGTGAGGTTGTCGGATTGGATGGAGAGGTAAGGGAGAAGTCGCTTCACATTTTTTATTCGCTGATAAAGTTTGAACCAAAGTATGACAAAGGGATACAGTTTGGCACGAAGGAACTCAAAAATTCATTGACTTCATCTATCAAAGTGAAAGAGGAATATTAAGGTCTTGAAAAATGACAAAAGACGTATTTACATCCAATGTGAGGACAAGGGTAAGTTACTCAGTTGTACGTACCCATTCTCAAGCAACTCTTGCAACTGCTTATTCAGCTCCCTCAGCTCAGTTGGAGTCATACGGTATGGTGCTTTTAAAATCGGCACAGATCTAAGCACAAGATCAATTGTGAACTTGATGTCACGGGAAAGTGGGAGTCCTGGAATCACATTCGGAAATATGTTAGGAAACTCATAAATAATCAGAATAGAGTTCAGATCAGTTGTAACCGTCCTCAAATCTAATGCGGAACATAGATAAGCAGGATAATCCCTGCAAAGCAAAGAAACTATAAACAATGAGGAAACAATCCTAATGTTAGGCTGATAAGGAACATGAAAGTACAAAACATAGTTATCTTTTGGGTCCCAGAACAAAATACGTGGGATCCCGCAATCAAGATATGCATGGTAATGAGTCAGTCAGTCCATGTTCAGAATAGCATCAAACTCCATCAAGCCAAAATCAGTAAGGCCAACCCTAAAATCTCAACCTTCGATGGTCACCACGGCATCGCACTCGACAATCTCACCAAAAGGCATCGAGATAGACATTTGGTGGGGTGCCACAGGCCCTATCTAATGCTTGCACGTGAAGTTGAAGGTAATGAATGAACACGTCGCCCCCGAGTCAAAAAGTATAAAACCAAAGTGTGAAGCAACAAAGAATGTACCTAAGGCATTTCTACAAGTAAGCCTAACACAAGGTATAAAACGACTATTAAAGTAGGAAAAGTAGGGTGTAATCACAAAGGGCACATACCCGCCATCACACCCTCACATTGCTCAGCGTCAGCTCTCTCGATGACGTTTAGGCGGCCCTTGTGGCTGGCCTAACCCTGTTTGCCTCAATCACCTCTATTAGTAGGAACAATCCCACTGGCTCCAGCTTGCTGCAGTTGTCTAAGGTGAGGACACTCAAATTGGTATTGCCCCACATCCTAGCACCCCCAACATCTAACACCATGCCTCTTGCTCCGAGCTAATGCACGAAGCTGTCCACCATCCTTCGACCTCTGCCAATAGCCTATCCTCCTCTTTGTTCGATGGTGGCAGTAATACGACCACCACCATGTCGATGTTGACCGCCTCCCTACTTACTGTGATCCTGACCACTATCTCTATCCCTCTTTCAGCCCAAGTAATCTCGCCGATCATCAGCAATCGATCTCTCAACGAAAATGGCCTAATTGTAGGCCTGAGCAAGCTCAACGTGTTCAATGTAGCCATAGTTCCTCCAGATAGAGGACTTTAGGCATTTATGAACTTAGTGGCTTGACGAGCATCAGTATGTGCCACATTAGGAGCAAACCTCCATTACTCAATGAAAGGTGCCATCATATCCATGCATTTACGATTCATGTGCGTAGTAGGTGGCCACCTCCATGTCATCGGCCAGGACAAAGTGCTCAAACTCTGCTCTCTTTGCCTCCAAAATCTGAGGTGGATACAAACGATTCCTTAGTGCATCCCAAAACTGCTCCCATCCAAACCCGAGTTGAGCTCCTAAAGTCTTTTCGCTCCCTCTCCACTAATACAAGGTTGCCCCAATCAAGTACTGCGAAGCGACTAACACTTTCCTGTCAGGATAGGAGATGTTCTGAAACACCCTCTGTATCTGATATGTCCAATCATCGAACATGAGGGGATCGACATCTCTAGCAAATATGGGTGGTCGATGACGTGTAGACACGAAGTCCACTAGTTAGGGCACAACTAGCCCAGATTGTGTGGAATGGGTAGCTGGTCACTAAGTTTCCTGCATCATCCACAGGGTCTCCTGCATAAACTGAGTGGGGTCCATCACTGGTGGGGTCGAGGTGGATTCGAAACCCCACGTTGCTTTTGTTGTCTCGGACCCAGTGCCTGCTGCTGACCATCCCTGGCAGGCACCTTCTCATGAAGCCCATTGTTCAGGACCTCGTCCTAAACCTACTCATCAGCATGATGAAGCACCTTCTCACGAAGCCCATTATTCAGAACCTCGTCCTAAACCTACTCATCAACCAAAGGAAGGGGATTCTTCTTAAGGCAACCCTGACGCCCGGTACCTAGCCCTGCTTATCTATGAGGCATACTGAACTAAGACAAAGGTCAGTAGATCAACTACAAGTAGTTATCAAAGCAAGTCAAAAACAGAGAAAGGAAAAAATTGAAACAAGGGTCATTGCAGTCCCGGTCACAGTCTCTACGTACCACGAAGCAAATCGTGACCCACTTATAATCATCGCACAGTATGCACCGCGGTCCTTCCCAAATCGTGGTGTAAACTGTGTATTGATAAAACCTCAGGCACCCTGCCGTGGTCTTCTCCAGACCGTGGCGCGGACCACACCACTCCTACACCATGTCTTAGTCCTCACCAGACCGTGGCGGCTACCCCAACAGGTCTAGTGGGCATAAATAAAAGCAAAATCAAGCATAAGTAAAAATGCAACCTATGTTATATACAACCCCTTACTCTCTCACCACCTATGTCTGACTAAATATTTAACGACATTTAGACACAGGTTCTGATACCACTCTGTAACGCCCTCGGATCGGGGTACCGACCCAAAGGGTGCTACTGTCGTATTAGCTTACCAATAATTAATGGTCAGTTAATCCAACTTATTAATACAAGGCGTGTTAAATTAAAACACGCAAATCACATAAATTAAACATCAAATTTAGGTTTGCATGCATCAGAAAATCCATAATCATAATAATGGCATAAAAGCATCAGCAACATGTTCAATGATCCATTTGTGCCCCCAAAGCACCAAAATACGCTACAAGCCTATATTGTATGTCATAAGTCACATAGTCACATAGTGGCCATAGGCTCGTATAAATAGTAAATGATCCCAGTCCTAAAGGCATCTCGCCTCTAATAGAAAAGTCGTGGCAAGAAGCCAAGCAATAGCAGTATCATGGAAAGTCGAAGTACGAATATGAAAGAAGCATAAGACACGTAAAAATCAATAGAAAATGCATAACTAGTCTATGGGCCCTCTCAAACCCAAGCCCCATTCTCTAAGCCATAGCACTTCCAGGAGGATCTAATAGAAGGAAAAAGAAAAAGAAAATAAAGTCAATACAAATATTGAGCGAGAGGATAATTATAGAATGAAATCAGTAGCAAGTAAATATAGTAATAAGTAATATAAAGGAGAGCAAGTAAACATCACACCATCCCATACTGATACTTCAACCATAACATACATAAATGCGCGTGAGGCATGATCCAAGCATACACCTATTTGTCATAAATGCAATATCTATCCTTAGGTCGGCTCTACCTAACACTGGACGATATGGTCTACACATACCCTGCGTCGGCAAGCATACGAAGCCGGAGAAGGAATGGCTCCGCTGAACCATACCTCAGCCATCCCTCGACCTTGTACATGGATTGAGGAAGTCCACCCTCCATCGACATGTTCACATGGTCAGAAGGAGTATATGCATCATGCATCAGGCAACCGTAGTCTCAGTAGTGCACATGCTCAGCTTGCCAAGCCTCATAATGGCTCATGCTCAATGGCGACTAATCTCTCATGCTCAATAGAAACTAATCAACTCATGCTCGAGTGATCAGACCTAGGAATCCTCTAGGTCGCATACAAGGCCAATGCCTTAGGTTAAGGATAAGGTTCTCCATCCAACAAGCCACATGCAATTTCAACAAGTGAGGGTCTGTATGCAACAATTGTCCCAACATTTCCATTGCAAGTCTTGGAAGGTATCAATCATCATTGCATATATCCTAATACCATGCTTCAAACAACAAGGGATAGATTAAATTCACAAAATAAAGAAAATCACCCATAATTTCCAACTCATAAGTTGTCGCGGTCTGTCAGACGGTCCTCAAGACTGTGCTCGACATCAAATAGGCACAAAAATAAGCAATGCAGTTTTTAGAAACTGCGCCAAGGACCGTGACACCTCTGCCAAACTGTTTCAACAATAGTTCTATAAAAGTAAACAATCCAAATCCCCTTGCGTTAAATGTTGATCTGATCACCAAGTCTCCCAAATCAAGAAAATCCACTGATGCCCTTGTTCAACACTTTCAAAAAGTTTCAACCCCCAAGACCCTAGTTTCAACAAGTGCCAAAAAGGGGTTTCATTAATTCACCAGCATTCAAAAAAAGATCAAGAATTAGGAAAAAGAGCTAAGATGCAAGAAATGAGATAGGTAACACTTATCAAAATCTCACAAGTCGAGAATGGGCTACCACTTGAGCTCCCAAGCCAAACTTCCTCTCCATGCTACTATCCCCAAGCAAAATCACACAACTAGCATCGCTAACAACTCTACACGGATCCCTAGGATACAAAAGTTTGATCGTAGCGGCGGGATTTTCACCGCGATCTCGGAGACCGCAGCACAGACCGTGCGTGTAATACCCGGTATTCCAGTGGAAAACTAATTCGGATTTAAATCAGATTAACAGTTAAAAATTCCTGAAACTCAGTAAAAAGTTTTCGCGAATTAATTATGAAAAATAATTAATTAAGAATGCGAAAAATGGATTGGAAAGGAATTGGTGACTCGACATTGTCAGCATCAGAAATTTGAGAACTGGTAATTTCAGATAAATTACCGTAAGTGATTTATGACATTTGAAGAATTCATTAATCAAATAGATTAATTTAATTTGGGGTATAAGAAAATTAAGGGTGGAAGAACTTAATTTGAAATACCTTGAATTAAGAAAAATTAATCTAGTGTGATAAATAAATTAATTTCGAGTTAAGAAGTTCGTTTATCACATTTGAAGAAATAATCAAGAAATTAATTATATTTGAAGAATATAATTAAATAAAATAAATGGCTACAGAAATATTCAAGGAAAATGAAATTCTGAAATTGTGAAGGTGGATTCAAGAATTGCATGCAGTGTAATCGAGTATCGCATCATTAAGAAGATGCAATACTCGAACATTAAGAAATGAAGAAGATTCAGTCTTGCAGCGGTATCGCGATTCGCATAATAATCGCATATCGCATTTATAAATGAAGAGATACTCGATAATGAAGAGGAAGGGATTCAGTTCGGACAAGCAGAATGTTTAGCATAATCGAGTCTCGCATAACGCATCTTTTAAAAAGATGGGAAGTTCGATCAGGAAAAAGCAAAATCGCATATCACATTACATTCGCATCTTGAAGGAATGCGAATACGCGATATTAAAGATGATGCAATAACGAGGAAGACATAATTCAAGAAGCATTATCACATTATCGCATTTATGCATTTTTTAAGAATGCGAAAATGCGAAAGTGGCAAGGGAAACACGTAATGCGAATCTGGCAGAAGGGGAAATCACAATTGAGGCATAGTTTGAAGCATTTACGCGTTATCGTGTATTTTACGCGTTGTTGTTGTCATTTACGTGTTTTGAAAACGCGAAAATACGTAAATGATAGGGAAGCGCGGAAATGGACAGAATGAGATAAGGCCCTGAAGAACGCGTAAATGGAGGCAAAAATGCATAAATGCTGCGGAATGCGGAAATTGGAATAATGCGTAAGGCATGCAGAACGCGTAATGTGAGGATGCGGAATTGGCAGATTCAGAATTCTCGATTTTCATTGTGGGTCCATTCCTTAGTATTCTTCCACCCATAAATTAGAATACTTAGCCATATTCTCATTTACTCACTTTATCTTCCTCAACTACCAGACATTAAATTCCAGTGTTCTTATTCACTGTTCACAGCCGAGCTTCCATTGTAGATTTACACACTTTCACTTGGTAACTTCCAAATTTTTTTACATATTCTCGTTCCCCATCTTGTGGGCAACATTTTTATCGGACTAAAAATTATTTTGGACAAATTTATCCCTAACCCGTTACTGTTTACAGATTGTGAAGAATGGAGATTTTATCAACTTGTTTTTGTTGTTATGTTGTTATTGGAGATATTGGAACCTAAAAATATGATTTTCATCATATTTGGATAATTTTTATCTTAACCTTAAAATTCCAGATTTTGGGTCGGGACTTAGAAAATTTTTCAAGGTGTTGGAATTTTCTTCAAGGGGTCCAAATACTCTAATTTTATTTAATTGGGATTTTTGGGCAAACCAACCCATTTTATCACTTTGAGAAATTATTAATAGTATTAACGGATCCTTGGAATTATTTGGGGTCAATACCCTAAGATTTTATTAATTCCCTCATACGGAACTATATTTCTCAATTAAGTGTTCTATTGGAAACTTATATAATTTTTATAAATTATGTGAGGGATTCTCAATTTCGAATTGGATTGTAAAGTTAAATACTTTCTTCAATCCAAATTTGTTGCACTGTGATCGTACGCAATTGAAATCGAACGATTGAGATATCATGAACTTAAATGGACTTAATAAGCACATTCCTTAAAATTGATTATCCTAGATAAATTTAATCTGTCTAAGTCTTTTTGGACTAAATTGAAAGGATAATTAATTAAATCTCTTTCACCCTGTAGGTACTGATCGTAGCTGTTGTTAGGACTTGCGTGCTATTTGCTGATTATTTATCAAGACTGTTGATAAATGTACGAACATTACATACGGACAACCATAAGTCTCATTTCAATTGGAAGTACCGAATATAAATCGGTCAGGTAAATTTAAATTGCATTGTATTCAATTTAATTATTTTACCCCATTATTTATCATTGAATGAATGGTGATTATTTATTCCTTGATATGGGTTATTTATTTGCATGTGTGCCCATATGCATAAATTACCTCATATGTAATTGGATTTGCATGAAAGACACTAAGCCTACTAATTGCGGCCGGACGATTTTTATATCTTCGTACCAGATTGGGCCAAGGCGAATATTCAGATGAATTAAACGGTTAAGCGTATTACGTAAAGTGCATTGCATTTAAAAGACGTAAATACGTAAAGAGGAATTAAGAGTGGTGTCAGCATTGTGTCAAGCTTCTGGGACGTATCCTCTTTAGCTTTTTACCACTAGGGAATTCAGTTCCCCAGTCAGCGCATTCTACCCTTTAGGGTCGCGCCTGTTTGGGGTTTACTGATAATTTAAGAATAGCTCGGGGGTAGTGTCGGTCATGTAGATTAGGTTCTACATACTTGCATTCCGGCCTATTTCCATTTTTGAGATGTGGACTAGCGGATTCGCATGTCTGTTGATTTGTTGGATTACGCATTCATAGTTCATTCTCCGGTTGGTTGAGGCTGCCTTTGGAACGCTATGTGGTTTGGATGATTCCAACCGCACGGGACTTAGGTACGTCGAAGCTTGGTTTCGGTTTCGGGGAGAACCAGGTACTAAGTGGGGTTCCTGGCTATCCAAATCCACTCTTTTTGATTTGGTCACTACTGTGGATCTCCGGTGTGTGGAGTACGCTAGGTGGGGTCTATCGGATGCTGTGCCACCTTGAATAGTGCTAAGCATACAAATGATAGGGTTCTGAGATGTACCGCAGGCTGAGTCACGAACTCAGTAGTTAACCATGTGTGGAGTCATGGCTGGCAGTTCTATGCAGGCCACACATGGCACCCTTTGAGCTTGTGGGGCGTTGAAAAGATACGAAAGGGGGTTCAGGGTGTTGTTTGCTGCATAAACTTCATTGTATCTCTTTTAAGCTGAGATCGCTTATTTGTTATGCGCATACATGAACACGTTTTCATACTAATGTTGTTGCATTGTTTTTAAGTCAACCAGATGGTTAGTATTTATGGAGATACTGCCAGCTTAGTCAGCATGACTCGTTACTTGCATAACTTGACGTTATGTCTGTGTTCTTACTTAGTCTTATGACTAACGATGCTACGTCTTGCATCACAGGTGGATCTTCAGGCTGCGAGGATATCCCTCCAGCTGGTCAGTAGGGGACGAATTATTATTCGCAGGACTTTTGTGAGGACGAGAGAACTCTTGATTATTACTGTTGTACTAACCTTCTGTGGTTGCAGGGTTTTAATATTTTTATCTCTTGAATCTTGTAATTCTTTTGTCGGCTTGTATTAAATAGCTGAGTCCCGGTGTGGAACATTCTTTTGAACAACGAATGTAATACCTTAACTTTTTATTTGTGCAATTATGTGTTTTCGCTTTCCAAGTATGATAGCTGTGATCAGAAGGGACTTAGCTTCCTGAAATTCAGCGTACTCTGATAGGACGAGATTATTAGATTAGTCTGAGCACCGAGTTTACTTTGGTATTAGGGATAAATCTCAAAGTAAGTTAGGTGTGGCGGTAACGTGTTGTGATTAAGGGAAATCGGGGCGTTACGGTGCGAGAAAAATTGGCCCAAACCCACGTTGCGCCTACTATTTGGACCGCACCAACCCTCATAATTCAACAATAAAAGAGTGTGCAACCCAAGAAAGGCAACTTCAATATTACTTTCCAAATTTAGTTTAATGTGCGTCATTGCCTTCCCCAAACATATTTAATTTGTTGTGATATTTGTCTCCAATTCCTTTCTAAGTGCAAAATCCTACCATAATAAGAAAATATAATAAAAGGTTATTGGGATCAAATAAAATAAATACAATATCTAACAAATTAAGTCTCAAATATTACCAAATATACACACTATCATCTATATTTAAAAAATACTAAAAATGAGAATAATATACTTTTTTAAGGTTTTTTTAATATTTTTTAAGAAAATATTACGATGATAAAAAGAATAAATGAAAACATTAGTTAAATATTTTAATTTAACGAATGAATACTTTTAAGGAGGACAAACTCTTATTTTAAAATTATATATATTTTAATTTATTTTTCCATCACAAAATAATTTACACAAAATTAAATGTAAGTATTGTTTTTGTGAAATTATTTATAATAGAAGATATAACTGATGAAAGGGAGTGAGGGACAGACTTTTCCATCATTTTCGTCGTACATCATTTGGTGAGGAAATTGGTTTTTCTTTCCTAAGTTATATTGTTTTTTTCCACCAATTTTCATCTACTCTTTTTTTCTTTAACAATTTTCCTTCTATCAAATATAATTTATAATCTATTCTCTACGTTATTTTATTTTCTTTTCCTCCAAAAAAATTTCTTACAATTATGTTTGATTTTACAGTTTTTAAAGAAA
>MAYD01508937.1:0-10325 GCA_001909325.1 Ruellia speciosa
TATGAAATAATTAGGTAATCAATTGTTTAACATATTAAACATTCATTTATAAAAAACACTTACACTTAAGGTATTAAATAATTATTGAATGCATTAAACAACATTTTATTTATAAAAAAATACTTGCTGTGTAGCAAAAAAACATTTGTTGTATAGCCAAAAATAGCTATTTAACAGATTTTTTTAAAAAAAATACTTGTTGTATAGTAAAAAAACACTTGCTATATAGCCAAAAATCATTTGTTGTATATGAAAAGAACACTTACTTTATTGCCAAACAAACAGTTGTTTAACATCTTTTTTATTAAAAAAATACTTGCTATGTAACGAAAAAATACTTGCTGAATAGTGAAAAAATAGTTGTTTAACAACCAGTTCTGATTTTGTAACCCACTCAGAAAGCTAACAGAAGCCTATTGACGTGACATTTGTTTCAAAATAGTTGTTATCCAAAAAGGTTAGTAGTATGTTTTTTTTCTATGTTGCATAACTAACCTTTTGGTGATAATTATTTTGAAATACAGATAGTATATCTTATTAGTGGGAAGGGAAAATAACTCTATATAATATTCCCTCCATCTCAATATAATGTCTTTTAATACACTTGCACGCATATTAAGAAGACTAGCTATTTTACAAGATTGTCCTTATATAAATGTTTAATATTAATATTTAAACTAATGACTAAAGAAGGGAAGGTCAAAATTGAAAAATTAAATAATTTTTGCATTGAAATGAACGAAAAGACAAATAATTTGGAACAAAAATTACTTCTAAAAAGACAAATAAAAAGAAACGAATAAAGTAATGTATTAATTTCAAAATTATGAATAAAGATAAATGTGTCATCTAAAAAAGGGAGAAATATTTGGCATTGGTGTATGACTAGATTGGTACAAAAGTTCAAAGCCGTTGGTCCGATTCGTTAGTTATAGTTGAACTATAACTGATCATCAACCCTTAATCGAATTATCTGAAATGGAGGTCCGGTTTCAATTTGTCACTTTGACATACTGGGAACATAGGGAAATTTGAAGTTTTTTATAATGTGATTTTAATATGTGTACATTTTATTAAATTGTATAAGAAAGACATAATCATTTATCATAGAAAAAAATAAATAAACAATATGCCAAAAATGCCAAAAAATAAAAAAAAATTAAGAAATTGGGTTGGTTCCAAACCGGAACAGGAATCGCGCCCGACTATTTGCCAATCCGATCATGGTTTGGCTAGCCATTGAACTGCCTTCGAATCATATATGACATTCTGTGTATGAACAGTTTAAACTACTCATATTTGTATGTATGATAAATATATATTATAAATTGTGTGAATATAATACTAAAAAAAATATCGCCACCAAGCGACGAAATCACCTTTTGTCGCCTTTAACTTTCGATTTTTAAAAAAATAAAAAATTCTTTGTCGCCCCCATAATGTTTTATGGGTTACATCACCGCCGTACAACCTAGCCTAAAGTAGTAACTAGTTAGTTTAAGTTCGTCAACACAAGTCCGAGTACTTGCAAATAAGCATATAGAAGCTTTTTTTAGTTAATTAAGTCTTTCATACTTTAACAAAAATAAAACTAAGTCACATAATCATATTGAACTACATGCCAACAGAATTTAAACATCTATACACCAAGAAGATATAACTGCATAGACAAAAGCTTCTCCCCCAACAAAAGAATAACCAAACTTTACCGGCATAGATAATCAAATCAGGCACATAAGTCGCTACCTAACATCAAGGCCATATCGGCTTATTAATTCAATAAAGCCCTAAGGCCAATGTTCACTAACAAGCAAATATATCACAATTAACAATTATTCAAGTAGTAAACATGCTCAAGTACATAGCAGTAAAAGGCATATATTTGTCCTTCATGCACATATTTGGCGAAAGGTTCAACATAAGTACTAGGATCCCGATTGAACGAAAGATTGGAAGCCATATGTGTATAATCCCAAATGGTGCCATTTGGAAGCAAATTCACGATGCACAGAGTCAAAGTGCTTCCATGCCTTTGAATCGTGTGGATGACACATTCACCATCATTGGTATGGATGTGATTCAGATGCGATCGCATGAACTTTGTAGTTGGTTCCTATGTATACAACCTTTTAACCCAATCATTCATAGGGAAATAAAACATATAGTACTTGTGAGCCACTTGGATATTGTTATTCGTATCCTTATACCTAGGCTTCCCATAGAACTTCCAACTACTCCATTTAACATCGTCACATCGATACAACATGCATCCCATCTATTTTTTGGACAAGCATAAACTTTACCAATCAGAAAACATTATTCTTATTAAAAATTGGCAACACAAAATGCATGGTTGTGGATTTCATGGCGAATATTAACACTCTCTAACAGTTTTTTAACAGAAGAATTATCCGTAGTTAATTTTAAATTCGTATGATACTATTTATTATTTTTCATTATTATTCAATTTAACATTGTTAAATGTCTTATTATGTTAGCAACATGAACACTACATTATTCAATCATTATATAATACAAGAACATTTTTTTACTATTTAATTATTATTATTAAATTATTTTTTTATTTCCAAGCACTTATTCTCTTAAAAACAATTTAAAAATACGTCTGTATTTTTAAACACAAGCACTGTTTCCTCATTTTAAATTGAAGTTTAATAATTCAAATTTGGATTTAAAACTCATTCAATTTTTATCACCAGATCAAACTTCAATTAAAAAAAATTGGAAAAATTTCCCAACACTTACCACCATCCTCACCAAAGAAGTTGCACTTCCCATTTCCCAATTCACTTTATCCGCAAACTCATTTCCCGAAAAACCAAAAAAATATCCAAAAAGCGGAACCAAACATGGCCTTGTCCGTCTTTGTCTTACCATAATTGGAGGACATCTAATTTTATACACTTCTTCTCCTGACACTGACACTCACCCATTTTGGGAAATCGCATTTCCCCACCAACACGCTTTTTAATCATTTATTTAAATTTTAAACCCCCAAGGCCAAGGGTGGCTACTAACATGCGCCTCTGCGGAACCGAGCCACGTGTCGCCTATTCACCAGCGTTAAATTCTACGTGTCGCACGGACAGCGGCGATGTGCATGCAGACCGTGGCCGCGCACGTTAGCAGACCCCACAAATAGTTTAAATACTCCTGCAAAACCCTCAAAGCTTCTTCCTCTCGGTCTTCCTCAATTCTCCTCTCCCCAGTACCCACCATTACTGATTTTCGATTTTGATATTCTCCCGATCGATTTGTTTGTGAGCTATCGCGCTTTTCTATGCAGGAAAAGGTCACGCATTATTGGTTCAACTGTACATGTGCATTCATTCGTTGCGGAATTCCGGCATCAGCTTGCCTTTCTCGCGTGTTGATTTTGAGTATTTCGGGTGGAATTTGGGGGAAATTGGTGTTATTGTGGTTTATTGGATTGAGATTTGATTGGTTAGTTGGTGAAATTGGTGCGGTGAATGTGTTTTGGATTCGTCGTCATCGACGGAGTTGAAGACTGAACAGTATTTGCGGAGGTTTGTGGTTGCGACCGGAGGTGGTTGAATTTTGATGGCGACGTGTAGAGTGAGGAAAAAATTAACAGATTGAAGAAATTGTCAATTGTCTCCGTGTGTGCGCGCGCGCGTGTGAATTGGGGGAAAATTATATGAACCTGGCGATCACGTGGTGAAAAGATGCCGCATCGAACGACTTACTTCTTCCCGAGGCAATTTCCGGACCGTAGTTACAATGAATCTTTAAAGTTGTTGGAGGATCACGAGAAGAAGTTTGGGGTGGATGAAGGGAAAGTGGAGGCTCGTCAGCGCGAAGAGGTCGCTGTCAAACCAACAAACAGGAAAGACGACAGTGTGAAACGCTACGACGACAGCGAAAGCTATGGCGGATTCTCTCGTGGAGTCACGGGTGACAAAATTCACGGAAAGCAGTTGGCCGCCTTTGTAAAGTGGCTTTCCGAGAAGAAGAAGAGGGAAAAATCCAAAGGCCATGTCGATCCCGTGAGGATCAGATTGTACGAAAACGTCGATGGTATCGAAGAGGAGGAAGATGAAGATAGACGGAGACTTTTACCTCTGGTGGTGGAATGCGATCGCCGGCAAGATTCGTTGCGGCGGCGGCCGAGTAATGCGAGCAATTACAGTGACAGTGCGGATCAATTACCCGGCAAGGAAAAAGGATTCGAGAGGCAGGTTTCGTTGCAGAGATTGTCGAGCGGAGGGAGCACTAGCTACGCCGGCAGCTTGTTTTCGGGTACAACTTTGGATGGAAATTGGTCTTCGATTACAACTGGGATACTGAAGGATTCCGCCACGGTAAAAAAGGAGACGGAGGAGGAAGGCCGAAGGGCTGGCGAAACTGTGGAAAATGGACTGGCGCAGAAGTATACAGAGGGCTACCAATTGCAACTGTTGTTGGCCAAACGCCTCACTGAACAGTCTACACTTGCAGCTGAGCCTCTGCTTCTTCAAGAACGTAGAAGTGGAGGATCTTCTGATGCTGAAATTGTATCCTATCGTCTTTGGGTACGTGCGAGGTTTTGTCTTATCTAAATAGTAATCTTGTGATTCTTTGAAAATCATCACCTTGCAGATTTATATGGGTTCTTCATTCGTTATTGTTTCAGGTGAGTGGTTGTTTGTCTTACAGTGATAAAATTTCGGATGGGTTTTATAACATTTTGGGAATGAATCCATATCTCTGGCTGATGTGCAATGATATGGAGGAAAGCAGAAAGATGCCTTCATTGATGGCGCTCAAAACGGTTGATCCTGATGATACATCATTGGAAGTGATTCTTGTGGATCGAAGGGGGGATTCGCAGCTGAGGGAGCTAGAAGATAAAGCTCAAGAGATATATTTTTCGGCGGACAGCATGCTTGCTCTGGCGGAAAAGCTTGGCAAACTTGTTGCTGTCTCCATGGGGTGTGTATTAAATAATGAATATGCTGGTTTATTGCTTGCATAAACTTTGCCTCCTGATAGAATTAATTTGTGAATTTGAAGGGGCTCTTTTCCAGTGGAGCAAGGTGAACTTAATCTAGGTTGGAAATCGGTGAACAAGAGATTAAAGGATTTCTACAAGTGTATTGTGATTCCAATAGGGAACCAATCTATGGGTCTCTGCAGGCACCGAGCTATATTGTTCAAGGTGAGTTATGTCTGATTTATAATATTGTAAAAATCAGCCGTGTTTTCCTACCTCCTTATATTCCAAATTAAGCTGGAAATGTTCTTCCATGCATTTATACCATACTCTGGGAAAAGATTGTGTCCTCAGTTTTTCTTGCTCCGGAAATATTTTCAGCTGTGCACGTACCTCCTCTTCCTCCCTCCAATATACTATTTATTCCATTTCTCCATTCAGACCTTGTCTTCTTTGAACACCGGAAGGTTAGGTTTTGCATACCCAGTTGCTCCAGTTTCCATTTTGGGATATGTCAAAATAGTTGACATTTCTTTTTTGACAATTTTTTTTCTCCTATCATTAAAAAATACTTCTAATTTCCGATGTAGGTCTTGCAAAAAAAAAAAAAAGACCGATGTAGTACTATATTTTCTCTCTCCTCCTAAAAAAATATTTCATTTCTTTTTTTTCTCTTTAAATATCGTGCCCATCGTCTATGGAGCAACTAAATTGGAATGAAGTGTTTGATTTTAATTCTACACATGATATCTAATTTCCTGATGCCTTCAGTAAGTTGACAAACATCTTTCTTGTATCAGAAACTAGCCGACTATGTAGGATTGCCTTGTCGGATTGCTCGAGGTTGCAAGTACTGTGTTTCTGACCATCGTTCTTCATGCCTCATCAAAATTGAAGATGAAAGTAAGCTTCCCAGGTACAATGCTCTTTTCAGCTGTGATGTCATTTTTATTGGTGCTCTATAGGTAATATGATGAAAAAAGTGGCTTAGCATTTGTTCAATGGAATTGCTTTTGCATCTATCCAACTGTCATGTCTTTTTGGTTTGCAAATTCCTATTCAACGAGCTCTTATTTTTGCTATGCTACTATTGCCTCTGGATGCTGGATCTAAGCGCCTTGAGGGCCTCTTTTCATCATGTGTGCATTGATTGGCATCTGCGACCCATGCTTATATAGAAGATCCTGTTACGGACTCACTAGGTTATTGCCCCACACCTAGCTTTCGTGCAGATTATAGTGCCTTAAGCGCCTTGCTTGTCTGAAGGACACAATTTATTTATGCAAGCACTGTATATTGATTGCATGGGGTTTCAAGTAACGCAAGAATGATTGGCTGCATATAACAGATTGAGCAAATCAACTTAGTTCCTTGTCTTTTAGTATATGACCTGTTTCGTGGTTGTTGCATTCTGAGCCTCGGATGTTTAAAGTGGAGCTGGAATGAATTGTTAGCAATTTATCATGTGGGTTCATAGGGTGTTAAAAACCCTTTTTCCATGTTGATGAACATTGTGTTGCTTCTGCATTTTGCATTTGAAATCTGGATGCTTGGTTTCACCCATGGAGTTTAGGTTTGGAATAATTTTATAAACCTAGTCCAAAGATCATGTGTCCTATGCTTGTATTCCAACAGTCATTACCTATACTATAGCTTTTGCATTCTCCGTAGTCCTGTACTCCTTCAGGATTTGGATACACATGCAGATATGCATATATATATATATATATATACACATATATGCACACCAGTTTTTGTCCATAAAACCGTTGTTATTCTTCTACTTCAGCTAGAAGGAACCACCTACTTGAGGCTCATCTTTTCGATAAAAGATTTGTTTCTTTCAGCAATTGACAAATGTTGATGCTTGCCTAATCAGAAAAGGAAAAAGAAAATGCATGTGCAACTAGTAAAAAACGTGCTTGGTTCATTTTTTAAGTAAATAAATCACTCAAAAGCTAGGTTAGTTCAATTTAGCAACTGAAGATTAAGGATGTTTATAAGTTTGAATGTTTGATAGCAATTCAAAACCAACCTTTAAAACACCGAGATTGAACCCTGAACAATGCTTGGGATAAGCATATTTACCATTTGTCTGCAGGTATTATCTTTGCATCTCCTTATTTACTCCTGCTCTTTCTTTGAGCAGGGAATTTGTTGTTGATCTAGTTGGGCAACCAGGAAATGTCCACGGGCCAGATTCATCAATTAACGGAAGTTCACGTTCTTCTATGCCTTCCCCATTTCAAGTATCTTATCTAAGGCAATTTCAGGAAGATACGGATACTGCAGTTGACCATCAGTCATTAAACTCAAAGTATCCATGCAACAGCGAGAATCCTGCTTATTCAGGTGTGTTATACTATGCAGGCCTCTACAGCATTTATTTTAAGTTTTGTATTAGGAAATTTGCAGCAAAATATTGATAGAAGTAATTAAATTTCTGCATTGTATATTGTCTGTTACACTTGTAGGCTTGTAGCTATAAATTATTATCACCCTCCATATTCGTATATGTTATATTTGGAGCTATTGTGACCCTACATATCCATGAATGTTGTATTTAATTTAACTCTACATCTGATTCAAATTCCATATGATTGGCATATCAGCAATACTCTTGATGGACAGGATTAAAATTTGGCTTTGTAAAGATGTAGAAATGCAGTGGGATGCAATGATGACTGTATAGAAAGACAACACTAATGAAATGTACCGAGAACTTGCTCTTGTGTCAGTAGGCTATGAGCTAAAGTTAGCACTCTTGATGCTGAATCCCTTTGGTTCATTCTTATCCTTTTCTACTTTTACCTGGATCAATCTGCAATACTTATCACCAGTACAGGTCTGGTCGAGTAGATTATCAAGTTTTATAAAACTTGACTCAATTCATCCTAATATCTAAGCAGTATAATATATATAATTTTAATTCAAAAGAATACAACATAGAATAATACATTTCATATTAGCAGAATTATAAAATATTCAAAATTATACTGTTAATAATCGAGTAACTTGCTCTATCCACACAGGGCAACTTGTTGAAAATCTGCAGTTCATTGGGAAGTTAAACTGTTTCTCGCCGTGTGCGCTAAAATTTATCACCTGCAAGGCTGTCTTATTTGTTATTGTTAACTGTTCTGCTTAAATTAAACATTGCCTTTGTGTGTTTTTAAGTGCGTATAAAATAATTAGGTTTTGGCATAGAATAAGGAAAAGATAAGCGGAAGTCAGGAGGAGAAAAATATTGGATCAATCAATTAGTTTGTTTAATAAGAAGAAAAAAAATATTCTGGGTAATTGGAATTCAAGTTGGGATATCTTCTTTTCCACTAAATTGTTCAATAACATATATGAATTTTTTTGCAGTTAATGGGGATGAAATGAAGGATATTGTTTTCTCAGAAAATACGAAAGATGATAAGTCCAGTTCAGAAGTTTTTGATGCTACTGGTACTGCAATATCTGAGGGCAATTATCCTCGAGCAGGAGGTGACGAAATTATCATAAAACAACCATTCAAAAAGGAGATTGTTGTAAAGGGAAATAGAGCTCTAACCCACTCTGATAGGCCTCCCAGAATAACCTTTTGTGATAGCAAGGATCTAACAGACTTTAGGAATAAGTATCAGGATCGTGGGAAACATGCTTCTGCTATCATTCCGATGTATTTGAATCTAGAGCCTTCTCTTGCAATGGATTGGCTGGAGATCTCATGGGATGAATTGCACATTAAGGAGCGGGTTGGTGCAGGTACTCTATCTGACACTTTAGATGCTATTTTGGTGCATGATAATGAGAAATGTGAATTATGATATAATCTTTTCTTCTTCAGGATCTTTTGGCACGGTACATCGGGCTGAATGGCATGGATCGGTCAGTAGTCTAAGACCTTCAACTTTCTGACTACTATGGATAAAAATTTATCACTTTATATCTCAGATGAAATTGTGACACATCATTCAGTTATTGTCATGGGTTCCCATTCTAGAAATTATATTTGTTTTAAGGTGCCAATCAAGATATTAAAATTTAATTCTCATTCTGTAAATTATAGAAGAAAGGTTTTGTATGATATATTCCATCCTATAATTTTTATTCTAAAACTAGAGGAGAACTTGCTGCAATCATTAAAAGTGTTGTTTTGATTTCTAACCATCAATCGCTTGTCCTATCATGCAGGATGTGGCCGTTAAAGTTCTGACTATTCAGGATTTTCATGATGACCAATTGAAGGAATTCCTGAGGGAGGTAGGAAACATATGCTTGAGCATTGAATTATTAGCCAATGCTTCTGTAATCTTTTTAAGTATTTATGTGAGGCAATGGTGCTGACAAAATGAGTTGAATAACAAATCAATCACTCAAGGTTGTTCGGACAGAAGTCTAGACAGAGCGCTGATTGTGCTTACATTCTTTTTATAACACAAAAATGCTTTTAATACCGATCTCAAATTGACTGTAAAAATCACCACCTTATCATCAATGATATATTTATGCTTAAAGCTTCGTTGGTGTATTGCCATATCTTGTTTAGGTAATGAATTGATGACATATTTATCTTGGTGTATCTCACGCTCTCTCTCTCTCTCTCTATATATATATATTTAAATTTCCTATTTTACGTGACTGAAGGTTGCCATCATGAAACGCATTCGTCATCCAAATGTGGTTCTGTTCATGGGTGCTGTTACCAAACGTCCACATTTATCCATAGTCACAGAGTATTTGCCAAGGTATGTAAACATTTTACTGAGGATCCTACAAAACTGAAATATGCCACAACGTATGCATATTGACTTTGCTAATGTTAAAATTCATTGAACCAGAGGAAGCCTATTCCGACTGATACACAGACCAGCTGCAGGGGAGATATTAGACCAGAGGCGGCGATTACGCATGGCGCTGGATGTGGTAAGTCTCGTTTGCCACATCTTTTATCCTAAAGATATAAACCTTATAGCTAATATATGCGGTTGTATGTAGGCAAAGGGTATTAATTATCTTCACCGTCTTAAGCCTCCTATAGTCCACTGGGACCTAAAATCACCAAATTTGCTGGTCGATAAGAATTGGACAGTAAAGGTAACTTTCCTGCATTTTGAGAAGGTATACACTGTCAAAATGACGAAATATGTATCTGAGAAATGCGTTTGACAAAATGGCTTAGGTATGTGACTTTGGTTTGTCACGGTTCAAGGCAAACACATTCATCTCATCAAAGTCTGTTGCTGGAACTGTACGTCTCTCTCCCTCTTCCCCCCCCCCCCCCCCCCCCCCCCCCCCCACCACGTACACACTGTGTGCTTCCCTGCATGCATGTGAAAGTAGACCGCACACAAACATGCTTTCCTCAAGCATGCGCACACAC
>MAYD01508939.1:0-21335 GCA_001909325.1 Ruellia speciosa
TCATTTTTAATAATTTAATAATTTAATTTTAAAATTAATTAATAAAAATTAAATAATTTGTTATATATTTTAAAAAAAATCCACCTGTATTGGTCATGTATTTTCAATAATTTAGTATTATTAATTTATTGTGAAAGGTCTACTTTGTTAAAAATTAAAGGCAAAAGGAACTCAATCAGGAAAATTTTCAATATCGACCACAAGGAAGTTGAGCAGAGCATTAAACTCACAAAGGAAATTGGGAACAAACGAAATAACATAAGCAGTAGATAAGTGATGGGCAAAAAATTGGTGGAGACAGGCCATACTAGGAAAAACTAAATAAAAATACTTGAAGGAATTTTCAAATCCAAACAATGCGTTTAAGCCATTGGTTAATAAAGGTGAGGTTGATTTGTTTTAGTGGTGGCCAAAGCTTTTTCACACGAATTAAGTGATGATGAGGACTAACCAAACCATAGCAAGGGAAAGCTTTTAACATCCCGCGACACCTAGTGGCTTTTCGTGACTTTGCATTTTAGGCGGTCTCATTGAGATCTTTTGACGACCATAGTTGCTATCCTCTTGGAAAGCCGATTTAGAATCAAAGAGTGAAGAAATACTGCTTACAGTGAGTAAGTATGGGAATTATCACCCTCAGCTGGGCCGACCTGGGGATCCTTACCAGACCCCAGTAAATTAGACCCATCACCAACATTTCTGGGCTGAAAGTAAATTTTCCAATACACAAATTGGATCCCATTTCGTGGTTTGAAAATATGAGATGGTTGTATATTAGCATTAATGTCACCACCTTTTTCCTTGACTCAGCCATCTGAGACATTCCCTTTTCCATAAACAAAGCAACCTGTTGCGAATTACACTCTACCCAATTTACTGCCTTTGTTCCGTTGGAAACCAGAGACGACCATTGAGAAAGAGCCCATTAATAGCCGACCTGGAGGCTCGAGCTGTCCACCTGTGACTGTGAGCTTGCCTCAAAATCAGCCTTGTCCTTGGCATCGCCATTGTTTGGCAACAGCACGCATCCCATAGGAGCTCCGATGACTGGTCATGTCCAGCCGTATGACCCCTAGAAGCGACGATAACGCTGGTATGAGATTCCTCGCAAGCTTGATACAAGTTAACAATCAGCAGGGATGTGACGGGTTATTGAACCAGCTCTGTCTGACTTGAGTGGTGGGTGACCACGGGCTTTCAAGGAAACATTCATTTCACTACCGGATTGATTGTGTCATCTAGAACGTGTGAGACATGAACAACATAGGGTCGCTCGTCAACGACAACCTTCAACATCCCTGGAATTGGAACAATGGCTTGAACAAGGTATACGGCCAAAAGAAAATGGCTAGCTTTCAGAATAAGAAAAGGCCACGCAATGACCTTCCCAGAATGGGTTGCAGAAAGCAGAATCTCAAAGGGGAAACCCCATCCAGGGGTTGGGAAAGCCTTTCTAAAGCCAATCGATTATCGGATCACTAAATAGATCAAAATAGGTGAAAATTCGGACATCACCACAGCACTCCTGACTTCTTTCTTCAACCAAGGATGAGCCCTCGCTTTTTGGGGAACTTTGTTTTTGGCTCGCAATAATATTGGCCGTATTTCAAAAAAAAGAAAAATCTTCTAAGCCTAATAATTTTTCCAAGTGCTATTTTCACTCAGGGCTTTGCTACTTCGGGCCTTTTTGCCTTGGTGGATTTCTCTCTCATTTACTAAAAGTCTGGAATCTTGGGAACCTTTGGACTATCGGTTGAGCCTCTTGCTAAAGGCCATCTCCCACCTCGCAGTGTCCCGCCTCCCCCCGAATGATCGGTGCGGTGGTTAGGCATCTTGAACGAGGCTAAGGATGAATTAAAAAAGAAATCTTTATTGGTTCTACCTCCTATTTTTTATGAAGAGAATGAATCTTTTTCTCGAAGGATCAGAAAAAAATGGGTTCGGATCTCCTGCGGGGATGATTTTGAAGATCCAAAACCAAAAATGTTGCAAGCTAAGAAGTCAAATAGTCAAGCAAAGCAGTAGTCTTGAAAATTGGCCTGTTCGAAACGGGGTTTGAAACCAAACCTGAGGAGGATAGATGGGGCGATTCGGGTGAGATAGGTGGAAGTATGTGACAGTTATGAAAGGAATTAGAGGAAGAAGAAGTTTGCTGTATGTATTGAAGATGATAGAATAATACACGGCCTTACAAATATATATATATATATATATATATATATATATATATATATATATATATAGCACATGAAGAGAGTCTTGAAATAAAGCAGAGAAGGTAATAGCGTTTTTACTAAAGCTTAACCACCCAAAAATACCAACTAATTAGAAAGCATGTACATGATTTTACAAGTATATAGCAGCTTTACATTTTAATATAAGAGAGTATGATGTAAATAATCCTCTCAACGGCTAGCTGATTATCCAACACTAGTTTGGCTTCTCTTTTCTTCTTCTTCCAGCTCTATCTTAACATCCTCCCCTCCCCCCCACCCCAAACGAAACGAGGGGATCCATACAAGCTGAGTTTGGCACAATGTCGAAGATAGAGCTGGGTAGACAGTCCCTTTGTAAAGAGATTGGCAACTTGTAAATCAGTGGAGATGATTTTAGGATCCAAAATTTGGCCGTTGATAGTGTTGTTGAATGAAATGTCATGCATGTAATGTCGATATCCTTAATTCGTTCATGAAACACAGGATTGTAGACCAACTTCAGGGCTAATTCATTGTCAAGGTATAGGGGGGTAGGAAGAGGTAATGGAATGTGAAGCTCTTGATGAACATAAGAAAGCCATAAAAGTTCAGAGGTGACTGCACCAAGACTTCTGGAGACGACTTGGAGACCACCTTCTTTTTAGTTTTACAGACAATCAAAGAGCTTCCCAAGAAAATGCAATAACCACTCAGATTTAGCCACCTAGTAAAGAATGGGTGGTCGTAGTTGTGCCGCGTAGCCAACAAATGGATTATCCAAATTTAGTTGTGTAACCTACAATTATACAAATGTTATTCATTGTAACCCTCTATAAATAGAAGTATTTTGTATTCAGTTCATGATAACGTTTCATTTGAATTTGAAGTAAAACTCTCTCCTTATATACTTTCTCTCTATCCTTTATTTTCTATATTGTTGTAATGCTTGTTTAGCATTATAACACGTTATTAGCACGATCGAGAGCTATCAAGGTACTGCTGGAGTAACAAGTCTACTGTGACCAGAAAAGTATAGGTAATATTCTGCTACTTTTTTTTTTTCAATATAAATCTAATTAATCTCACCAAGCAGGAGTTTATACCGCTCTATATATCTGGAAACAATTATATGTCCCAAAAAATGGATATTGAAATCCATTTTGAATCAATGGGTCTTGAAAATGCCATAATAAAAAATGATATGTCTATAATGCCAAGATGAAATTATAAATTTGAAATGTCAAAAGATCCCATTGGATCATGTGGAAAAAGAGCTTAGACGATATTGATCATTATCACAAAACCATATTCGATTGACTATATGATTATTATTGATATATTTATCACTACAAATGGTAATGATGTTGTGATATTGATGAAAATCACAATAATATGTTTCTCCCATCAAGAGTGGTAAATGCGCAATGACAAATAAGAAGAGGGGGCGGGGGAGAAAGAATTGATTCCATACGCTATTTAAGTACCATAGCATAGAAAAAAAGGTTTTATATCTATTGTATAACAAAGCATATCTCTATCAAATTATTGAGAAATTGAAATAAAGAATGATATAGATTGATTATACAATTAATTGTATCAATAATTCATCACACTTCTACAGAAGTGGATTTTATATATCAAACACCTTAAAAGTGATATTAAAAGTTCGAATATGCCGAAATTCTACATTTATATTTTTGCACATTTATTTTATACACATTCTTTTATGTTATCTTTTATTTCTTACTATTTTAATTATGCATTTATTTATGATATTCATGTTTATTATTCCTAAAGAAATCAAATAATGCCGGAATTTGGGACAAAATGATGATGATGATGAAATGTCTCATGATAGTGCTTGTATGTACATATATTAAAGATAAAGATATTTTTCCTAGTTGAAAAAGGGAGATGTGAATTACTCTTTAAATGATAATGCAAAATAAAACTTGAGAGAGTTATTATATTTCTTCCTAAATGAATCAACTATATTATAAATTATGCACTACCATCTCTCAAGTCTCGAGAAAAAACTTATTAAGTTTCAAAAAATATTGATATGTTGTGCCAGTAAAACAACAAATAATGAATATTTGCTATAGTATCAATTTGGTAAGAAATGTATTTGGAAAAGTATCATGTCTCATTGTGGTTTTATGCCCAGATAAATAAATATGATTGAGATTTATCATCTGAAATGAAAAAGTATGTGTTCCCAGTGAATTGTGGAAAGAAAGTATTTTTTGCGTTTTGATTATACATTAGTAAGATTAATGATTGAAAAATCTTATAGTCATGGATTACAAATGCTTAAAGAAATTGAATTATGATAATTCCTATGTGTTGCATGCTTTCAAAGAGAATATTTATCATATATGTACCAGCAACTGAAGGAACAAAAAATACTGATTTCCTATATAAATTCAGTGTAATGTATGTGGACTTGTAGATCCACTACAAAGTTATTGTATTTGTAAATTGATTCATCAATAAGATGATCAATTATATACACATTTTGGGGAATTAAATTGGCTAAAAGCCAACATTGTGAAATGATCTTGCAAAATCATTCTTAAAACAATAAGCAAATAATTATATGATCTATGTATGAGAAGAATTTGATAACTTCTTCTTGAGCATGTGCTATTTTGCAAGCAACTACACAAATTCATATATAGACAACAAGTTATCACAAAATCTCCCATTTATAATTGGCCCATGGTCAGAAAGCAAATCTCATCTATGAGCTTTTATAAAAGTGCAGTTTTATATTTATCCACCACTGTGCACTAAAGATGAAATATAAAATAAATGTTGGGAATATATATTGGATTTGGATGCCCATTTAATTGCTAATTGCAATATTGATAAATGAGTGTTTTCAACATTAGGGAGGGGGAGAGAATATATATATATATATATATATATAGAAAAAAACTGGATTAATAAATGTCGATCCCCTGTATCCAGGCGTTGACTCCCTTCGGACAATTTGCCCTTGTCATTATATTTTTCCCTACAACTCTCTCTATCTTATACTCTAAACTCTCTCTACCTTTATTATATTAAAAAATCATCAACAATTGATAAAAATTGCTTTATTTCAATCACGAAAGTGGGAAGATGTCAAATAACGGAGAATTATTCGAAGAAGACGTAAAAATCGGTCGAAAATGCACGAAAAATGAAAATCACAACCGTGAACGGCCCGGACGAAGGTCAATGTGCGCCCAGCCCCACGGCTGGGCGTATCGCGCCCCATCCATGTGCTCATCCATACAGATGGGCGCTTGGGGCGATGAGCCCCGTACCTTGAGCCGGGCGTCGTTTTCTGCATTTTGTGTTACCATATGTTTATTTATGTTGAATTATTGTATGTATGTGGATATATTTATCGGTGATTTACGGTACCAAAACATAATCAAGCCGTACTCGGCGAACCGTGCTATGCGCCATATCAGGTATATGAATGCATGTTCAAACAATGGTCACTAGGGGACATTACGTACAAACATGTTTAAACAATTTTAATTCTAAAAGATTTTAAATATCGTAAATCTTCACATGTTCAAACAATGTTCAACCTCGACACTATCTATTTGCGATGATTTGATCCCAATGAGTGCACTGTCATATCCTTCACAGCCCTCTTCGCATTCTGACTAAGACCGCTCATCTTGTGATGTCCCTTTCGATTCACCGCCATCTCATGATTGTGAAACCTAGCTTCTGCGCCCTCCACCACGCGAACCGCACACCCATCCCCCTCTGTTGAACATCAATTTAAATGGGCATTTGCACACTTTCATCTTTTTCTTCAGCCACACGTCATTCGTCCCGACTACCTGCCTGTAACTTACCCCTCTTGAACAACGCAACACTTTTCTCTTCCCATCTTTCTATCAGCAACTCCAAATCTATGTGCAATAGCTAGATCTTTCGCCCATTTGATCACTTCATCGTCGCTTGCAAATTGATCGATCGTCTCGAATGCGGCTCTGTAGTCCACCCCTTCTCCACCGAATTCCTCCAATGGAACCTGCAACATTACAAATGAACGCAAAGTAACAACACATTGAACAAATGGCAACACAAATTGCTAAATAACATGCTTGGCTGAAGGTCCGGGTCGCATGGTCTCATGCGCCCTTCATAAGAATGGGCGTAAATACGGGGTGACATGCGCCCCACCGCACGGTCGGGCGCATCGCATGGGGCGTCATGCCCCCATCCATATGAATGGGCGCACGGCCGGCCGCACGTTGACGCACGCCAGGGTCGTTCACGGTTGTGATTTTCATTTTTCGTGCGTTTTCGACAATTTTTTACGTTTTTTTCGGGCAATTCTTTATTCGACATCTTCCTGCTTCTGTGATCGAAACAATGCAATTTTTATCAATTTTGATGATTTTTTAATGGAATAAAGATATCGAGAGTTTAAAGTTTAAAGTAGAGAGAGTTGTAGGAGTAAATATAATGGTAGGGACAAAATCATCCAAGGAGGGTCGACGCCTAAATAAAAGGGGTCGACATTAATTAAAACCCGAAAAAAATTATGAGTTATATTTGTCTAATGTTAATTCTCATACAAATATATTTGAATTAAAAATCCAAAATTTGCCAAACTATATCTGACCTTAAATGAGTTATTAAACTCATATTCCAACTAAAAAGAATGCTCTTGTATATTATTGTCCTGAAAAGGACTTGCGATCACTACTTGTAAAGTAAAAACACATTTAAAACGTGGTAGACATATTGGATCCAAAAAAAAATCCTCAAAGAAAGAAAATGAAACATATATGTGTGTGTGTGTGTGTGTGTGTGTGAAATTGAGGAAATAAAGACTCATGAAAAGTCATTCAACATGGCAAATTGACAAATTGAGTACTCAAAAAATATCAAATACAAATGAGAATGTTAATTAATATTGCCATGAAATATATAGAACCAAACTACAATAAACGTCGTAATAAATTTGTATGTGCTTGTTAACACTTAAATTCAAATTCATATTTATATTTGAATTTACATTAAAACTCTAAGAGTATGGTGTTTTATTGAATACAATTAATGACATATAAGAATGCTACACAAATGCAAACATAGCGTCCAATGATTAAAATGTCCAATGGCAAGATACAAAGGGCATTTTCATTAGTTAAATTATTAAATGCAACCCCTTTTTACTAGATGTAGCTCCTCAATTATTCTTTTATCCTTACTTACCCTCAAGTGAAAAGGAAGGTAGGAGCTTCACAGGGTCGTCCCGCCGGGGCAGCCCAAGATTGCGCCTCAACCATGGCCAAAGGTGCAATCAAGCCAAGCTCGGTCCACAATTAGGCGCAATTCTCATGTATCATTAGGACTATACATGTGTTTGAATCCAAATCACAGTTATACCCTCCTAGCCCCTGGATCCCTCAACCCAGGGTATAACAGTAAATCCATCCACTCCATTTAAGTAGGTAAGCAACTTTTTCTACATTTAATTTAGTGGAATGCTATACGTAGCCCCTATTTGCTTCGCGTAGCTCTGAAAAAGATCCTTTCGCCCTTTCTCTAAATACCACCTTGAAATTAAATATTTTAAAAATTAAATATTTTTTTAAAAAATTCCGGCCGGACCCTGCCGCTGCCCACCGGAAACCGCCGATGTCGCCGGAAAATCCGTTGTTGCTAGAAAATCGCAGAAAATTTTGCTGGTAATCACCGACGGCCGCCGGAAAATCGCCGGAGGTAGTGTCTTAGGCGGGGCCGGCTCGCCACCGCCCTGGCCATGGGCCTGGCATTGGGCCACCCTGGCCATGGACCTGGCATTGGGTCGCCAGGCCTAAAGCCCAATGGGGCCGCCCATCCAGGGCAACCCCAATGGGCCGGCTCTCCATGGGCGAGCAGGCCAAAAAAATTTTATTTTTTTAATTTTTAATTTTTTATTTGTTTAATTAAGTGTTATTTTTACTTTATTAAGTGTAATTAATCATTTATTAAATTTGTATTAATTATTAGATAAATTCATGTAAATTAATTACTTTTATAAATTAGTGTTAATTGGTAATTAAATCACTATTTTTCCGGCAATGGCGGCAGTTTCCGACGAGCAGCGGCAGGGTCCGGCTGGAATTTTTTATTTTTTAACTTAATGGTATTTTTGTAAATTTTTAAAATTTCAGGGGTAAAATAATAATTCTGAAGAGTTAGGCGAAATACAAATGGGGGCTACGTTTAGCACACCCCTTAATTTATGTACAGACAGCACGAGGACGAGACACGAGAGACAAGGCACAAGACAGAAGCCATTTTCGTCCGCCGCCCAAGGCCCAACCCCCAAGGGCCAAGAATGGAAGCAGACCAATACATGTGGAGCGATCTGCTCCTTCAAGGCGCCATCATGCTCCTCATCTTCCTCATGATCCTCTCCGTCAACAACCTCCCCCAGCGCCTATTCTCCAACCTCCTCCTCCGCCTCACCGGAACCCTACGCCCATCGCACTACCAGGCCAAGCGCCACTTCGTCCTCGGCGCTCAGCTCCTCTCCCAGGCCAGATCCCATTCCCATTCCGACAACCGCCGCCGCCCCCTCGCCGAGCGCGCGCCGCCGAGGCCGACCAAGCCATCGCCCTCAACCCTCGCGACGCCGCCTCGCACATCCTCAAGGCGCTTGCGTTCGATCTCCAGGGTTTCCGAGCGTCGGCAATTGATTCGCTCGACGCGGCGCTGTCGCCGCTGGCGGCGGGGTCGCTGAGCGACGCCGAGAGGGGCGACGCGCTGCTGAAGCGTGCGGAGCTGCTGGTGGCGTCGGCGGATGGAGGCGTGGCGGAGGATGTAGCGGAATCGGCAAGGCTGATCGGACAGACCGCCAAGGGGTGCGGACTGTTGGGGGAATGGTATGAGAAGAAAGGGATGAAAGAGGAGGCCCAGCAGGCTTACCAGGATGCCATTCGGCTCCGACCCGATTACGGCTCGGCCCTAGATGGCCTGGCCCGATTGGATTCTCCCTCCTAGCGTAGTAGAATGTTGTCCACTTGTCGTGTGTAATCAGTGTAATGTAATACTTCAAGTAACACAAAAAACATGAAGCCTTGTTGCTATTATTTAGAGCAGGTTGAAAACTTGAGACAGAGGACATGAGAATTGTTATTTTGGTTCTACCAACGGGTTCGGCTTCACACATATGAATTTGATTTAAGGTTTTTCACATTACAAACATACTGCATTTTTAATAATGAAACCAAACCATATACATATACTACCTACTTAATTAGTTTGGATTTGAAGAATCATTCCTTGCATGGATGGAACAAGGTTTGGATTTGAATCATTCGCCAACTCAGCGTTGGCAAATTCATAGGTTTGTTCAAATGCAAACCAAACAGGCTAGGGCCTAGGCTGGTATGTGCATTACATTAGTATAGGGCTCAATGACTTGTTAATTAAAAACGAATCAAAACTTAAAACTACATTGAACTTGTTTAACAAAGGCTCCTTAGTCCTTAGTAAGAACCTCATTGCAATTACAGTATGAGTAGACGCCGGTTTCAAACTAAATGCAGCTACGGCCGTACAGGTAGAGGTGTAGGGATAACTAGATAACTTCATTTCATTTCATTTCATTATTTTTTAAAGGCATGAAGAAAATAAACAGACCCACCACCTACCGAGCAAGGTGCAGGAAATGCTTTAAGATTCAGGCTGGCCAGACTTGTACCTGAATTTGATGACAACTGGGCATTTTATACATCTCCTAGGAACTTTGAATATTTCTGACAAGCTCATATGGATCTAAGGAATGAGAGAGAGCCGCCATTCTCACAATATATCCGACTCCTGCTTGAGTGGCCAGGACAGGTTGTATATGAGGAGTCCGACCATGAGAATGATGCTGCCCAGCACAAAAAAGGGGCTCAAGCTTACGCCTTCGGGGAGGTAGGGTAATGGCAGCGAAAGAATGTAGATTGAGATGGGCACTGCAATAAGTGTGTTAGAATGGTTTCCTTGTTAGTATACGATTTGAATTGTTGATGATAAGAAAGAGATTTGAGGTACCACCTGAGGACATTACAGCAAGGGAAGACACTACAGCAGACGAATATTTAAGAAGATTGAGTACGGATATGTTGAAAGCAATATTGGTTGTTATGTAAAGCAGGGGCAGCCATGGGGCGCCATCACAGCCTGATGAATGTAAAAGAGCAATTAATCAAGATAAAAACCATTTAACGTAAATGTGTTAAAAGAAAATTCATCACCAAAAAAGCAACTATAAAAGCTATACGTATATGTTAAAATAACTGGCACTGCAAGAAGCACAAAATTCCAGATGGTGTCTGGGTTGGAAAGGAAGGTATTACCTGTGGTGGTAGTTCCAATGTTCAAGAAGCAAGCGGCACCACTTTTCAAATATGATGGTAGTTCAGAAAATGGTATGCCCTTCAAGCTCGACAGGAAGGGCAGACAGAGGAGCACAAACAGTGCCTGCAGTCATAAGAATGCATTTGATAACGACATTATCTGTTCTATTCTTGTGTATAGATTTGAATGCAATTGTAGGATTTATGTGCAAAATAAGAGTATCTAAGATAGTCGCAAGAATATTAACTAATCAGATACTTTTCATCCCATAAATGTACACTACAGCGTTTACTTAAAACTGGCACTGTATTTTGTCAGATTCTATATCTATCTACTTAAATCATCGATGCCATATATCATAGCAGAGATATGCAATTATGAATATAGCACACACATTCACATGTATACATCTGATATATACCAGGCTTGAAAGAATTAGAAGATTTGAGCACAACTATTCTGATTAATTTATAAATTTGTAGTTATGAGCTCATAGGTCATTACCTGAAATCCGGATCCAAAGGAATTCACCACAAAGATATCAAGCACCTTTCCCTGGATAATAAACCAAAAAAATTAAGTAAAATCTTCCACATCATAATCTGACACTTAATAGCCAATAATAAAGTATATTGAACAATGTGGCATCACAGTTTTAGCACCTTGAGGCGGGTTGCAGCTTCCAGGAAAACGGATTCCTGCACATTAGATAGATATCAGAAACTTAAACTGCCTACAGGTGATGATGCAGTTGTTGGACAAGGAATCAAGCATAACCTTGATAACAGAAGCAATTGCTTGAAATGCACTTGAAGCTATCATCATTGTTGGCCAGAAGAAGCCAACTCCGGAGAGCATTTGGTCACTGTCTGATCCACTGGAACCCACAAACATAAAAATTACTGGAACCTCGGACACAGAGCATATAAAATTAAAACCTGGGAAGTGACCATGATTCTTGTCCCTTTTCCCATGCAAGGGCAATACCTCCACGAAGGAACAAAAAACATAAGGACATGTTCACTCGCCAGGGAGTAAAGTCTAATGGATTATTTTTATAGATTAATTTATCACCTATGCTAGATAGGATCCTTTGTACAACAATTTAGTCATGTAAACACATGCATACCCTAATTTGCTTTAACTCATGTTACGATCAGCCAAGCTCACCATGAAATTCCAGCAAAGCTCAATTATTATCTTATTGAGCTGACCTGACTTGATTTGAGCATATCCCGCATTAATACCATGCATATGCTACAATGCACTAGAAATGTTACCGTATACGGTTAATTTTGACATAAACCACAGAGACCTTATATGAGAAGACGGACCTTGTAACAGCCAACACAACACCAGCAGCAACAAGAAAGCACCCAACAAGTTTATTCAAAGAGTAACTCCTCCCTAGGAAGAGCATGGAAAAGGCCAGCTGCCAGACCAAAAATGTCTGCAATAACAGAACCCTGAAACAATTCAACATCTAGAAACCAAAATTCCTCTTTGATTTTCAGGTTGTAACTGGAATAACCATGCCATATTTTCCTTTAACAGAGAATGCCTAAAACAAACACCAGACAAATGTTAACAGATCTAGCTTTAGAAACTCGACAATTTGCAACGACTGCATGAGATTGGGAAAAAAACAAGGATCACAAGGAAAAGCTATTTTCTCTTTCTACTGTCAAATTGATTGGAAGAGACAAATGCAATCTTGTATAGAAAATTTGAAACTTGATAGATACAAACTATTCAAGTGAAAGACAGCCATCTCTGAACCATGCTAGCACAAGTAATGAAACCTCAACACAAGGCTAGTGGAAATACAGCAACAAATCGACAATCACAAGTATTCAGTTCAAATAACCTGGAAATTTCTCATTTCAGCAAGGTTAAGATAATAAAAAATGCATCTTAGGAATGAGTTAAGATCACTTAATCCAGCATAACATCACAGTAACTATACAAGAGAGAATTATTTCATGCACTGTGCAAGTTTTGAGACTGCATGTCTTATTATATATGGCAATTGGGCAATGTAATCACCACACTAATATATATTAATGTGAAAATCCGATAGTAAGATTACATGATGTCCTTCAAAATTCTCTTATCTTTTCTATGTTGTGCACGAATGGACTTAGCAAAACTGTAAGAAAATCTTCCCCTAAATACATAGAGATGTGTGCCAACAAAAAATAACATCCATCACCGACTATAGTGTATGTGTGAGTGGAGGCAACATTTTAACAGAAAAGAAGCATGTGTTATTAATGAATTCACACTTCACACTCTTATCTTTCTCACTATTTGTGCAACGAAGCCACACATATAAAAATGGGTATTTTTATTTCACTAATTCAGTTTAAGTCAGAATCGCATTACCTGATTTAGTATAGGAATAGATGGTCCAGGAAGCATGGCTGTAAAAGAAACACATCATTCAGTAGGAAGGATGCTCAATGAAACAAGTAATCAACGGCAATCATTCATTTTTTTTATCTTCATTTCATTTAAAATGTAGCATTCTAAACTCAGGTGCATCATCACATGTTCTTAAGCACTGCCTATAATTTATATACATTGGAGAAAGTAAGTTCTGCAACCAACTATAAGAGTTAATTTTTTAATGTCACTAAGTCATGTCATCATTACTCATACCTCCAGAATACATCCCAGAAACAACTCCAAGTGCTTCTAGCAAACCAATTATTACAAAAGGTAATTTTGGATACGCGAGCATCTCATCAGTTGCTAAGTCAGCTTTGTATCTCATGTAAAGAATGGAGAAATATATGGCTACATACCTGTCGATCACAGATAACAATCAACTTTAATATAGCTTGAGATAAATATAGCAGTAAACCATGTGCAGGGGCAAATATTAAGTTCCAATGGATGACTCAAGGAATGCAAGGAATTTATCATCTAGAGACCATTTCAAATCAAGAAAATTATCCCACAGGCCATAACATTATTTTTCCTTTTAGTGGCCCTATGTGGTCAGCAACTTCAACTACTCTAGGCACAGGTCAGACTCTGCTCTTTAATTTTCAACTCAAGTTGCTTGTAGTCCCTTAGATTAGCTAATTCTAAATAGAGCCATTAAACAAGCCGAGTACCAAATTCTCAAGCTCGACTCGAGTTCTTAACGAGTCGAGGTCGAGCTCGCTTGATAAGTAGGTGAGCTTTATCAAGCTCAAGCTCGGCTTGTTACTCTCAAGCCTTATCGAACTTCTTTAATTTATTTTTTAAAATTTTATTTATAAAATTACAAATAAACCCTTTAAGAGCTTAATTCAAGCCAAGCTGAGTAAGCTAGTTATTTATGAGTATTAAACAGGCTCAAGCTCGGCTCGTTTACTCAAACAAATGAGCCAAGCTCGAGCAAGCTCGTTTACTCAAACAATCGAGCCGAGCTCGAACAAGCTAGTTTATTTTAACAACACTAATTCTACAGTTACTCCTAACTCATCGCAATTATTATCCATTGATAAACAAGCACCGCTATAAGAGATTCTGCTAAACTATGGACGTTAAGTCAAAGCTTCTGCGTCTTATTCAGGAAACCAAGTATGGAAACTGTTGTCCCCTATATAATTTTCAGCTCCCAACTTTGCTAAACTAGATATAAAAACTGAAATATATTATTGAAAAATATCAATTATATGGAAGTCTATTGGACAAAATGGGCATTTGAACATTAGAATGAAGGGTAGAATGAGCCGTTCATACGCCATGGCCAAGCAACAATCCAACAAGCACACTTAAGCTTAATGATCACATTTTCCCGTATGAGTAAATATAGAGTAATCAGAGGCCTATTTTCACCAATCAGAAGCCAATCATGCCAAATCCTGATAAAAATTCAAATTAACACGGACAATCGTTTAGTGCTAACAGTGTTGGGAGGAAAAACACACCCGAATGTGGTGAGCTGCGCGAGGAAGAAGGGGAATTCCTTCATAGGAACAAGAGCGAGCTTGTACAGCACGCGATTCGCAATCGCCAATCCCACGGTAACAATCGAGCACGCCACCACAGAGAACTTCCTGTCATTGGCGTGGGAGCTGGAAGGCGGCGGATTTGGCAATGGAGGCGGCGGAGACGCTTCATCATTCGAGGCGAATGGAGACAAATGCCGAAGCCTAATCCTAGAATCGCCCGCGTTTACGGGGTACATCTTCAGCGGCTTGGGAATTGAAAGGTTCGGAAACCGCCGCTCCGCAGCAAAAATACTGGAGTGGACGTGGAAAGAAACTGCGGCGGCGGAGGAGGAGGTGGAGCCGATCAATTTGGCGGAAGAAGAATGAGCAGCTGAGCGGAGAAGCGCCATGGAAGTAGCTGAAGAAGAACTCATGCGTTCAAAAGCCAACTACCCAATAAATAAATTGGGAATATATAGTATAAATACTGCACTTGTTTTGCACCAAAAAATTGATTTTATTTATACTGCGTCTGTCACATTTTGATTGTACTATTCGCATACTAAACACTATTCATATATTCTAATTTAACTATTATTTGTAATTTATACTTAAAAAAAATTAGTCATGTGGGGTATTGTTAGATTCGTCTTAACGAGTATTTTCAAAATATCAATTTTATATATTTTTTACATTTTAATAATTAATATTATTAATAGTTAAAGTTCTGTATCGGCAAGCGTGTCCGCTCCAAATAGTGCAATCTTTTAGTGACGGAGGTAGTACTTACCAACCCCCAAAAGTGGCCGAGGCTTGATCGTTGTTTGCCTGTGCCATGACCTGAGCCGCAATTCTTATGGGCTCCGACCATAGTTGAAGGGGGTTCACAGCACTCGGCCATGGTGTCGAGTACCGGGCGCCATACATTCCAAGTTATAGCCGGCTGGTGGAGCTGCTTTGCCTTAGGCTCGGCAGCGCGCCCCAAGATTTTTTTGATTTTCTTTCATTTTTTTATTTTTTCGGAATGCATTTAATATGTTTGGATAAATAATAAAATATATTTCAATATTACTTATAATTTTTTTGTAAATTATTATTAATTTGTGTTAATTACAATAGAAAATAAATTAGTATCTAAAAATATAAAATTATAACTAATTACAGTTAATAATTATTTAAAAATTATGACTAATTATGAATTTTAGTTATTAATTATTCTACTATCAACAGACGTGGTAGGTTGCAACTATTAAATCAACAATTTTAAAAAAATGCATAATTCATCCAAATTGATAATTATTTATTAGGGTTTAGGATTTAGAGTTCAATGATTGGGGTTAAAGGTTTAAAGATCATGAATTAGGGATTATGATTTAGAAATTAGGAGTTTAGGGTTTAGGGATTAGGGTTTAAGGTTAAGGTTTAGATTTTAGGGTTAAGATTTATGCGTCGGGATTTGGAAATTAAGGTTTAAGGTTTAGTATTTATGTGTTAGGGTTTAGGGTTTAAAGATTATGATTAAGGTTTAGGATTTAGGATTTATGTATCAGGGTTTTGAAATTATGGTTTAGGATTTAGGGTTTTGGTATAAAGTGGGATAAAGTAATAATGAATTTTAATTTCGATTATCCGTATGTATAATAATATTGTAAATCAATTTACAGCAGAGAAATTTATGAGAGAGATAATTTCGTTATCAACAATTACACTAAATATTTGGGGCAAAAAGTTAACCAATATGTCCTTAATTGACACCAATATAGGTAATTATTAACCTCAATCCAATTTTATTAGGGTTTAGGATTACCGCTTATTATTAATTGCAACTAATACAAAGCGAGCGGAACTTGTAATATTGGAATGTATTTTATTATTTACTCAAATATAATAAATGTATAAATATTCATGAAAAATAATAAAAATAAAAAATAGAAAACCTTGCCATGACTTGGCTATGGCCTGAAGCCGGGTGCAATGCAGCCCCCTCAACCATGGTCGAGGCGCATGTGCACCTCAGTCATGGTGCGTGTGACCTCGGGGCGCCCACCTCCTAGGCGAGGAAGAGATAAGAGTGAGAAAGGTTAAAACAGTAATTTAAAAGGTCTATACCTTAAATAAAGAAGTTCGTATATAATACTACCTCCGTTTTTTTATTTTTGCAACATTTCTCATTTGCACGTTTGCCGATGCATAACTTTAACCATTAATATCATTAATTATCAATAGATAAAAAATATATAAAATTGATATTTTAAATCTACTCATTAAGACGAATCTAATAAGACCCCACATGACTATATTTTTTCTTAAGTATAAGTCACTAATGATAATTAAAGTGAAATCTATAAATAGTAGAAAAATCTCAAATGTTGCGAAAAAAAAAAAAATTGGAGGTAGTAATACCCAAATAACAGGCCAGGCCACGGGCCACAAACACAATAACACACAACAGGCCACAGCCCAAGACTCTCACTGGAGGCAGGAGGCTGGGAGTCGGGACAGAACGTGCATTGGAAACCGGAATCGTTGCATGCACTTGGAATGTCGCCACCTGGCACCCGGCACCTGCCACCTGGGACATTAGGCATGCAGTTCTTCAATTCTGGGGAAGGAGACCAGTGCCAAGTGCCTACACGAGCTATTGCTGCATGAAATTATTGATATTGATATTTTATTATTTATTTTTCTTTCACCCTCATTAAAATCAAATAAAAATAACTGGTGAAGATATTCTAAAAATACATTCACGCACTCCATAAAAAATATTTTAAATTTTACCAATTTTATTTGACAATTAATTTTTATTTTAATTCGCGTGCTTGTCATGTACTATGCTGGTCAAAACTGTCCATAGCATTAACTCGAATTTCGTTCCATTAAGATTTTCGTCTTTGGTAGATGATCCAAAGTTTTATGATTATCTTAAATTCCATAATATTTATCTGAGAGTTGATTTTATAGGAATTTACCAATTAACGAAGTATTATTTTGTTGGTTCCGACGATAATTCTGAATGATTTCTAAAGTTGAGAGAATGACGTATCATTGAAAAATAAATTGTATTAGAAAAACATGAAAGAATTACATTAATTTTTTTATCCTAATTATTAGACTTTTTTTTTAACATAAAATTATACTACCTCCGTTTTTTTTTAATTGATACAATTTGACTTTTACACTATTCGCACACTCTAGTTTGACTATCATTAATAGCTTATATTTAAGAAAAATATAGTCATATGGGATCTTGTTAGATTCGTCTTAATATATATTTTCAAAATATCAACTTTATATATTCTTTATTTATTGATAATTAACGATATAAATGGTTGAAACTGTGCATTGACAAACGCGCAGAGAGAAATATTGCAATTAAAAAAAAACGTAGGTAGTACAATTTATACAAGAACAAAAACAGTTCTAATTGGTGGACGATTACTTCGATAACTACACCCATTATCGTGAGATTGTAACCGTTTAATCCCTCAACTCACATTGGTTGTGCTAAACCTCTAGTTGTTCCCAATCTATTGTCTTCTCCAATCGGTCAATAGCGGTTAAACATCTTTTAACCGCTACGAGTCGTTGATACAGTGATGCCTTCAGTTGTGATTGAAAAAGCCGATTTAAACGATGTTACCTTGGAACGACTGAAATACCTGACATGGTGGCAGCTCAGAGCAATTGCGGCTAGGGATAGAAATAAACAACATGTTCACAAATTGTACTATAAACATGGGTCGGCTAATGTTTGTTCATAGTTCGTTTATGTCATAAACGGACGGTACATAAACAAATTTTAATGTTCATTTATTAAAGAACAAAAGTTTGGACAACTATTTATTCGTTCATTTATTTATAAACATGAGTCGTTTAATTATTAATAAACGTGGTATATGTGTATATAATATATATATATTTATATAATATTACACACACACACACATATATGATGGTATTTGCTTTATTGGAAGGTATATAATAACATTTGTTAAATATAATTATATATATATATATATTTGAATAATATGTTTGTTAGTTTTTTATATGTTATTTTTTCGTTCATACTTAAATTAATATCTATTTATAATTTGTTCATTTAGTATTTAAATATGTTCAATCATTTATATTCCTGAACTGTTTTACAAACTAAATGAATCACCAAACAAACAATACACAAATACAAATTTAAATTTCTATATAAATGAACGATATATGACCAACCATTTTGTTCACAAACAATCTTGAAGGATTGTTCGTATTTGTTCATTCATGTTCATTTTCACCCCCCAGTCGCGGCCATACTTGTAATCTCATTGCTAACAGAGCTCATCAATCAAAGGTCAAGTGGGCAATTAAAACAACTTGGAGTAGCTTGTCGGGTAAGCTAACACAATAATACACACACTAACCTTTTACATATCTTAAAAACAAACTTTTTTCACTTTATCTCACAAAACATAATTTTTTTCGGAACGAGATCACAGCCAAATAACGCGCTTGTAAGATTTTTTTTTCATTTTTTCTTTTTAATCAAAATAATTACAAATGAAGGTGAGTACATATGCAATTTTCTTAGCAATATTTACCATTAAGAATAAAAATTCCGATGGAATCAATTTTCAGACAAAAATACAATATTTAAGATAATATAAAATTTTGGATATTTACAAAATAGGAAAATTTTGCGGGCAATTTTTGTAATTTTGCCTTTGAAATGGAACAAGTAAGAATTGTCCTAAAAAAGGGTTTAATTAACGTTAACTCCATTTATTCAGGCGTCGACCCCCATTGGACGATTTTGCCCCTACCATTATATTTCCCCTTACAACTTTCTCTATCTTAAACTCTAAACTCTCTCTACCTTTATTCCATTAAAAAATCATTAAAATTGATAAAAATTGCTTTATTTTGATTACGAAAGCAGGAAGATGTCGAATAATAGAGAATTGTCCGAAGAAAAGGTAAATATTGGTCGAAAACTCACGAAAAACGAAAATCACAGCCGTGAACGGCCCGGACGCGCGTCAACATGCACCCAGTCGCACGGTCGGGCACAGGGCACATGGTGCCATGCGCCCACCCATATGTGCCCCATACATGCGCCTGCCCATGCGGTTGGGCGCATGGCGCCTCGTATGTGCGCCCATCCATATGGATAGGCGCATGAGACCATGCGCCTCGTCCATGCGCCCTAGACCTTCATCCGGGTGTGTTTTTTATCATTTTGTATTACGATCTGTTCAATGTGTTGTTAATTTACGTCCATTTGTAACGTTGCAGGCTTCATTGAAGGAGTTCAGTGGAGATGGGGTGGACTACGGGCAGCATTCGAGACGACCGACCAATTTGCGAGTGACGATGAAGCGATCAAATGAGCAAAAGACCTGGCTATTATACATAGATTTGGAGTTGGTGATAGCTACCCACATGAAAGATGGGAAGAAAAAAGTGTTGTGTTGTTCAAGAGGGGTAATAGGCGGGTAGTCGGGACCAATGACGCGCGGCTGAAGAAGAAGACGAAAGTGTGCAAATGCCCATTTAAATTGATTGTTCAACAGAGGGCGATGGGTGTGTGGACAGTCCGCGTGGTAGAGGGCGCATAAGCTAGGTTTCACAATCATGAGATGGCGGTGTATCGAAAGGGACATCCCAAGATGAGCGGTCTTAGTCAAAATGCGATGAGGGTTGTGAAAGATATGACGGCATGCTCATTGGGATCAAATCATTGCAAATAGATAGTGTCGAGGTTGAACATTATTTGAACATGTGAAGATTTACGATATTTAAAAACTTTTAGATTTAACATTGTTTGAACGTGTTTGTACGTAATGTCCTAGAGACCATTCTTTGAATTAGTGACCATTGTTTGAACATGCATTCATGTACCCGATCTTATGCATAACACGGTTCACCGAGTATGACTTGACTATGTTTCGATACCATAAATCACTGATAAATATATCCACATACATACAATAATTCAACATAAATGAACACATGGTAACACAAAATGTAGAAAACGACGCCCGGCTCAAGGTGCGGGGCGCATGGACAGGGCGCCATGCGCCCATCCGTACGGACAGGCGCATCACACGGTGCGCCATGCGCCCGATCGTGCGCCTGGGCGCACGTTGACGCCCGCTTAGGCCGTTCATGGCTGTAATTTTCGTTTTTCGTGTGTTTTCGACCGATTTTTACATCTTCTTCAGGCAATTATTCGTAATTCGACATCTTACCGCTTTCATGATCGAAATAAAGCAATTTTTTATCAATTTTGATAGTTTTTTAATGGAATAAAGGTAGAGAGAGTTTAGAATTTAAGGTAGAGAGAATTGTAGGGGAAAATATAATGACAAGGATAAAATCGTCCAAGGAGGGTCGACGCCTGGATAAAGGGGGGTCGGCGTCTATTAATCCAGTAAAAAAATACTACCATCAGTTAAATGGGATCAACTGGGCCTTGGGCCCAACCAACATATAAGCTATATTGGTATATTGGGCCAATCCAGTTCGAGTTGATGCTTTGAACAACCCAATGACAACGACATCATCTAGGCTACTTACATTCAACTAAAAAAATTCTATTTGTTATTTAATAAAGTTTTGAACATATTAAAATAATTATAAAATTAATAAAATAAAATATTTTATTAAATAATTATTTTTATTAATAAAATAATATATAGAAATAAATATTGATCAAAATGAAAAAATATTTTATTTGTAAAATACTTCATCTGTTCTTTTTTCTTTCGCAATACTTTAGGGTTTATCACTATTCACATATTTCAGTTTGACTATCATTAGAGGCTTATACTTAAGAAAAAATATAGTCATATAAGGTCTTGCTAGATTC
>MAYD01509146.1:0-12130 GCA_001909325.1 Ruellia speciosa
TTCGAAATTAAGGGGAACAGATTGGACGATCAGATTTTATTGACGTCGCCTTGGATTAAATTAATTCGGTGAAGAAAATTCAAATTGATTAAAATTAGGATTGGGCCTAATTTAATTAAATTAGATGGAATATAATTTAATTAAGGTTGTGCAGTGAACAGGAGGGGGTGACACTTAGTGAATTGGACTTAAGGAAATAATCGCAAGTGATTATCGAGTAATATGTCCGAAGGAATTATCGGGAAATTTTTAAGGGATAAGATTCGGAAACGATAGGGACCGAATCGAATAAAAAGGAAAAGTTGGGGGTTGAATTGGATTGGGGAGGAGAATGGATGGATCAAATTGCATTTTGGCCTTTCTTGATTTTAATTAGAAATCAAGAACAGAAGCAGAATGCGTATAGAGAGCTTTTCCGCATTTTCTTTCTTCTTCTTCCATGCGCATTTTTGCGCTTCCATGGTGATTGTCGCGCTCTGCCTCCATTTTTCCGCGCTTGCTCGCGCTTCCTCAGAATTCCGCGTTTTGCTAGTTCCGCGATTCTGCCTAACTTTTTCTACGCTTTCGTGTTCTTGCGCGAGTGTAACCGCGCATTGGCCGTGTAATTCCGCGCTTGTTGGGGCTATTGAGCATCGCGATTCTAGGGCTAGGGTTGGAGGATGGTAGTATATAAGCAACCGCTTGCTCGATTCTATTCATTCCGCTGACTTGTGCTCGATTCTTGAGACTCCCATTTCCTCTCGGCCGTGAGGTATATTCCTAGAACCCTAGCTCTTTTGTTTCTATCAATTTGGAGATTTTGATTTTGATGTTGTTGTTGGTGTTTTATGTCATTTGTGTTCAAGTCTGAGGATTTGAGGTGTTGAATTTTGTCTTTGTCTTTGTCTTTGTCTGTGTGTTCGTCCAGTTTCAATTTTTTTGGGTGCTGGATGTTGCGAATGCCCAATGAGGATGAGATTTGAGGGCTGTGTGGCTCGATACTGGTTCTGTCTCTGTTGTTCGTCCGTTTCGGTTTTGGTTTTGGTTTGAGTTTCAGTGCAGGGCGTTGTTGTGAGTGTTGTGTCCATTTGTTTTCCTTACCTCAACGTAAGAGTGGGACACTTGGAACAATGATTTGAGGCATGCAGTGTTCTGTTTCGGTTCAGCTTCTGGTTTCTAACCTGATTTGAGGCTCCCTATCGAGTTGTCTGAAATTTTGGGTGATTTAGGTTTGGCAGTGGTCGGGTGCCTTTTAGTTTCTGGAATTGATATTCATACGACATTCATATGATCTTCATGGAGTCTTCACCAAGTTCATCTTATCACCTTTTTGATTCGGTTGTTAAAAGATCGATTTATGATAATCAGTTGGGATCTTGAGATTTGTGGAATTTTGGTGTCGGGAATCTGTGTTGGTTGCTGTTTCTAGTCCCCATTTGGTTTCAGTTGATTTTTGGATGATTTTATGGTTCTCCTTTGTTGCCCTCAATTTTTATGAGTTGATGATTTTCGGGTTGAGTTGTGCCGTGTGAAATTTGGGTTCCTCGACAACCTCTTGAGTATTCTTGTGTTATTCAATATCTTCATATTGATCTCCATGAAGTTCATCCCATGGGTGTTTTGATCCATAGAATTAATTAAATGATGGTAGTGGGCTGTTAGTTGCTGTTGGGCAGTGCCTTGGCCATTGGGCCTGAAATTAATTTGGTCATTGGACTTAAGCTTTAAATGGTTGGGCCTTAATTAAATTAAATTAATTGGTTTGGGCTTGGTGCGTAACTAGGCTTCGGTTGATCGGGCCTAATTAATTAATTGAGTAGTGAATTTAGAAATTGGACTGGGCTGTCGGTGTATTGGGCTGGAACAATTAATTTAATGTGGATTGGGCCTTGAATTAATTAATTCAGCTGGGCCTTGAGATTAAATTTGGACTTAACCAATTAATGGATTAATTGGCCATTGGGCTTATGAATTCTAATTAAATTAATTAATTGGAATTAAGATTAATGAGCCATTTGATTATATAATTAAATGTTTCTTGTGATTCAAAATTTATTTTGGGATTCAATGATCCTAAAGGTGATCTTATGAAATTATAAGTCCAATGCAATGACTTATGCATAATTTTAATGGGATTTTTATTCCATTTTTATATATTTGGCCTAATCGATTTTATAAAGGTTTTAATATTTCCTTTGGGAAATATAAATGTTTTAAATGGAATGGTTGTTCATTTTAAATGCCATTAAGCCCTTATGAAATAGAAATTTATTTCAAATTATATTTTGAGTTGGATAATTGATTTAAATCAAAAGAAATACTTGGTTCCGACCCGTTTGTTTTTATAAAAATAAATTGGACCAAGGTTTATTTAAAAACCAATTCAACGGATTTTTATTAAGGCCTTAAAAGGGATATTCATTGTAACACCCCGTGTTACAGGCAGGTCTTTTCGGTTGTCAGAAAATGAGGAAAAAAATTTCGCAAAATTAATTATAGGAAATAGTTAATTTTTGATCGTGCGGGAAATTTAATTTGGGATACTCGATTTGGAGTTAGTGGGCTCGACCAAACCCACGACCCAAATTGAGGTGATGAACAGTCCAAGGCTCGACGGGTGAGGGTAGCACTTGGAGAATTATGGAATTAGACTTAGACATTTTAAGCCTTGATCAAAATTGAACTGGTCCAGTGCAAGAGAATTAAGGCAGAATGGATCTAGCCATGCATGCATCGATTTAACCAAGCAATCAGGAGAACATGCAGAAATTCAGGCACTTCCGTGTATAAGGGCACATTTCCGCGTTATAAGGAAGCGCAGAAACACAGAAAATGAGAGAGCGCAGAAATTATGCATGCAGGCATAATTATGCGATCTGGGGCCAGTTCCAGAATTGAGGATTGAGGATTTCATGTTCGAAACATGCGATTATGAACACCAACACGACCATGCAATAGTCTGCATGGCTGGAATGAGATAAGAGCTGCATTCACGCGTTTCTTGAGATGCTTCCTGCGTTCTGGTGCATTTCCGCAATATTCAGAATGCAGATATGCGGAAACAGAAAGGGAAAGCACCGAAATGAGTGGAAACGCACAGGATAACTGAAAGGTGGCGCGGTGGTAATGGCAATTGGCATGTTCGACCGTTATGGGACAATAGCGCGGAAATGGAGTCCTAAAATCCCAACCCGACTGGATTAAAAATGCCTCCAAGTTTATGGGCTGTTGTAGCCTATAAATACCAGCATCGTTGCACATTATTCAGCTACACCATATTCATCTTCTCCACTGCAACCAGAATTCTCTCAAATTTCAGAAATGAAGTGTTGCCGATTTCTCACTGGATCTTGGTCGGATTTCAAGAGCAATTACAAATTCATGTTCCTTGTATCAAGGTGAGTCTATTCCATCGATTAGAACCAACATGCATCGATTTTGGAAATTATCGATTATGAATAGCTTGTGTGTTCTTACAACTGTGAAAATTGTTGCGGGTTTTTAGAGAAATCGGTCACCAAATCGAGCTGTTTCTGGCAAGGTGAGCTACTTGCATAGCTTAATTTCTACATATATAACCATGGAAATTTTAAGTTTGAAACTGGAATAGGAACCGTCACTATCTCGGTTTGAAACTGGAATTTGAATCTATGAAATTTGGATGAATAATTTATGGGTTTTGAATTTGGATAAAATGATTGCTGGATGTGGAAACATTCGGCTGTTGAAATTAACCCTGAATTTGGGATGGTATTGATTGAATGCTTCTGGACTTAAAGTGAGGCAGCCGGCTGTTGTGGCTGTTGGAATTAAATTCTAAGTTTGGAATCAGGACAGTAAGAAACAGCTGAGGTTAGGGATGTTCAATCATAAATTGAGAAATGGTGGGAATGGAATTTGGACAGTGAACACATCGCTTGGGACTTAAGAAAATTTGGTGTTCAAACATGACATTGAGTGTTCATCCAAGCCTTCAAAATGTTCTTGGTGAATAGGTCCGTTTGATCTTCTTGATCGGGCTTGGTGGGGGTTGCGTGTGTTTGGGAGTAACTCTACAAATTCCACCAACTCAAGATAATAATAAAATATTGAAGTCATGATGATACCCACTTTCACAAGAAAACATTAAAATATTGGATAGTGGATGATGACATCAACGGGCATGATGATCCTTTAAATTAATCTTGGAATTAATTAAAGTGGTCTTGCACTAATTAATTACCTTGGGTAATTAATACAGTTATTTCGGATTTCAGATTTATTAGTGCCGCGACTATTGTCAGAGGCTAGTATCAGAATTGTGAATTCGCCCAGTGAACTATCAGAAGATTGTTGATAACGGTACGGACTACACTGGGCTACCATAAGACCAGTCTGTGGCGTAGGACTCAGGATGATTAAGTCTAGGAATTTATACAGGACATATTTATTTCTTTCTTCAACATGCCCATGTTACGTACTGTGCTATTGTATGAGTTACCTGTTATATGTGCCAGTGTGTCTTACGTGCCTGGTATGTCATTTGCATTAAATGAATCTAGCATGTAATCTGGTATCACATGTAACTTGGTAAAACCTGTTGGTGGCTGAGCAAGTGATGGCTATTCCTTATCTCGGGCTGACTTAAAGGCGAATCAAAAAGCGGACACCACATGATAACTTAATGATGATTAATCAACTCATTAAAACGGATAATCACGTAAAGTGGAAGATAGACTGACGACCAACTACCCTCTGGGTTGATCGCCATAGGGGTAAAGTCCACCCGCATGAAGGTTGCTTTTTACGTTAAAGGTTCTAGTCTACTCTCGAGATTTCCACCCTTGCTGAGGTTTACCGGTAATTTAAGATTAGGTAGGGGGAGGTCAAGCTGTAACGGGTGGGTTGATTCATCATTATGAAAGGCTATAATGACTCCCTGCATTCACCCAAACTGTGGTAGTGGGTAGTGTACTCTGCGTACTAACTTCGGTTGTGTGTTCGGGCTTCAAAATCATACCCCTATTTCACATTCAATGCTTTGGTGTATGGGTCAGAGTTGGGTGATTCCAGTCGACCGTGCCCTAGCATACTTGTACTTGGCATCGGGACTGTTGGTGGAGCCTACCCGTTGTTCAAGAGTCCCGGTCTTTATTCACTCTATACTGTTTATGTGTTAACTGTATTGTAGGGTATATGCTTACAGTTGAATTTTGCATGGTGACTTGTTGCATGAAAAAGGTTTTAAAACCGTGTATCATATTGCATAGTGGTGTATGCATTGCTTTTACTCATGTACGTTCCGTACTTAGTCTCTCGACTAATTGTGCTTGATGCATACAGGTGCCAAGTGTCCGGAGGACGTACCTCCAGGTCACTAATCACGCGGGTAAGGCATGGCCTTTTGGGTCTTTGTGAGGACGAGTGGACATATTTATTTAACTGTTGGTGTGCGGTGCATTTCAGTTATTTATGTATGTTTTGAACTCTTATCCCTCATGTCATTTTGTTTATCGGCTTGTATTAAGTAGCCGAGTCCTGGACGTGGGACATGTTTCATTTTGAGCTTGTGAACTCTAGACAATGGTTTGTAATAGTAGTAGTTTAATTTTTGTCTTCCGCATGTGTTTGATCAGTATGTTGAGCTGTGATATGAGGAGACCCGTTTCCTGAAATCCAGCGTACTCTGATAGGAATAGACAACATGGTTAGCCTGAGCACCGAGCTTACTAAGGATTAGGTCATAGGATCTGAGGTAAGTTAGGTGTGGCGGCAACATCGTCCGGTGGGGAAAACTGGGGTGTTGCAAGGTGGTATCAGAGCGTGTATGATCTATACTGTTAAAATTTGGAGACCCAACGTGCTTATGTGAATAAAACTGGATTTAGACACTAAGTGTGAGCGGGGGGTTTTTCTGTCGGGTTTGCATGCATTTTCCTTTGGTTGATGTATGTATGTAAGTTGGTGCTCGTGCGAGATTACCCACTCGCATCAGGTTGGACTTTTGGGTTCAATTTATGGACACTAACGAGCATCCGTGATTTTCAAATGTCGCCTCGCAGAGCTAGATAGGCCGATAGGGCTAGGGTTTAGGACACCGAATCTGTTGGGAATCAACCAGAACAGGGTTACAATCAGCCTGCCGTAGACCCGATAGCTCAGCTCGTGGCTGCACTGAATCAGCGTACGGAATCAGATTCGTTTTACAAAGTCGTCAGGCATCGACAATCGCTGTTTGTGGGACTGACAGATCCGACAGAGCTGGAAAACTGGTTAGACAGGATGGGAGAAATCTTTCGTGTTGCCCGCTGTCCTGACAACATGAAAGTGGACATCGGAACCTACTTCTTTGAAGGAGAGACTAGGCACTGGTGGAGGGCTGTTAAGGGACAAGTTAGTGGATAAGACCTATGATTGGGCCAGATTGGTGGCAGACCTGAAAACTCATTGTTACTCAGTTCACTTGCGACGCAAGAAAGTGGACGAATTTCGGAATTTGAGAATGACTAAGAATATGACGATCGAGGATTACTATGCCTAATTCATCGAGTTGTCACATTACCTCCCGGATGGATCCAAGGACGAGGAGGCAATGATGGACCAATTTAGCCGAGGGTTACTGCCATACCTTCAAACCGCAATCGCAATGCTTGATTTGAACTCCGTACAAGCCATGTACGAGAGGACCGCTAACATGTCACAGGTTTCAGAAAGGTTGCGTGAGGAGCAATCCAGCAGAGACAAACCAACTCAGGAGGATAGACATCACAAGAGATAGGAAGGCATTGTCATCCAGGAACCACAATTCAAGAAGAATCAGAGTGGGGGTGACAGAGCGGTCCAGCAGAATCCGAAGAAGGGAAAAGGCAAAGGAAAGGGCAAAGTGGAACACCAGGACAAACCTAAGCCGAATTGTCCACGATGCGGGAAGAGGCATTATGGCCAGAAGTGTGACGGGACACCATTCGTCTGCTACAATTATGGCAGAGAGGGTCATCTGAAGCGCCATTGTTCAGCGCCGCCGAAACAGGATCAACCACATGGAGACCAGAATCTGGACAAGGGCAAACAACAGATGCAGCATGGCAGACAGGGAGGTAGGTTCAACGTGCTAAACCGAATGGAAGCTGAAGGTAGAGCCGACATGATAACGGGTGAGTTTTCTCTTTTCAGTAAGCCTGTTTTAGTCTTGTTCGATTCGGGTGCGTCATGTTCATTCCCTGCATCTAGTTTCGCTCGTTTGCATAGTTTAGTGCCTTCGGATAGGGTTAGCTTGTTAGTAACCTTACCGTCAGGAGAGTCAGTAGAGTGCACTCAGTTGCACAGGGGACTTCCAATTCAGATTCAGGGAACCGACATGCTGTCAAACTTGATCGACTTTCCATTGACAGACTTCAATATCATCTTGGGTATGGATTGGTTGTCACAGTATCAGGCCAGAATCGACTGCCAAAGTTAGAAACTGAGTCTGAGGGGTCCGCAGGGTGTCAGAGTGACGTATCGCCAGCATCCGAAAGAACCGACTATCAGAATTGTGTCAGCCGTCAGTTTCAAATAAGATGTCAGGAAAGGGTATCCAGTGTTCTTGTGCTCAGTTTTCGATCTCAATTCAGACCTGTCAGAATTGGAGAACAAGCCAGTTGTGAATGAATTTCCTGAGGTGTTTCCCAAGGAGATTCCTGGGTTGCCTCCGGTTAGGGAAATTGAATTCACCATCGAGTTAGCCCCAGAGACTAGACCGATCCACAAGGCACCATACCATATGGCATCGGTAGAACTGAAGGAGTTACAAACTCAGCTAAAGGAACTTCTTGACAAAGGGTACATCAAGCCAAGTGGTTCACCTTGGGGTGCCCCAGTTTTGTTCGTCAAAAAGAAGGACGGGAGTCTAAGGTTGTGCATAGACTACCATGAACTCAATAAAGTCACAGTCAAGAATCGCTATCCGTTGCCAAGGATTGATGATCTCTTCGACCAACTCACGGGAGCAACCGTCTTTTCAAAGATTGACTTGCGATCGGCGTACCATCAGCTCTGGATTGCTGAGGGTGACATCGCTAAGACAACATTTAGGACTCATTATGGGCATTACGAGTTCACAATGATGCCTTTCGGATTGACAAATGCTCCTACTGTGTTTATGGACTTGATGAACCGAGTGTTTAGCGATTTCCTAGACAGGTTCATGGTCGTGTTCATCGATGACATTCTGGTCTACTCGAGGAGTCCAGAAGATCATGTTAAACACTTGAGGCAAGTACTGCAGACCTTAAAGAATAACAAGCTCTACGCTAAGCTATCCAAATGTGAATTCTGGTTAGACTGTGTCGCCTTTATGGGACATATCGTGTCTAAGGATGGAGTAGCAATTGACCCGGCGAAGGTTGAGGCCGTTCAAAACTGGCCTACTTCAAAGAATGTGATAGATATTCGTGCTTTTCTAGGACTAGCCGGGTATTACAGAAGGTTCGTGGAGAATTTTTTCAAGATAGCCAAGCCAATGACGCAATTAATCAAGAAGAATGTCTAGTTCCAGTGGAATGAGGCTTGCGAGGAAGCATTCCAAGAGCTAAAATGAAAGTTAACCAATGCGCAAGTGTTAACTTTACCTACAGCGGGTCAAAACTTTAATGTCAACATTGATGCTTCTAAGAATGGTTTGAGATGTGTGCTGATGCAAAACCGCAAGGTAATAGCCTATGCTTCATGCCAGTTGAAAAAACATGAGGAAAATTACCCGACACATGACCTGGAGATGGCAGCAGTAGTCCACGCGCTAAAGATATGGAGGCATTATCTGTATGGAGCAAAGTGCAGAATCTTTACAGACCACCAGAACCTAAAGTACATCTTCACTCAAGACAAACTGAACTTCAGACAAAGGCGTTGGATGGAGTTGGTGAAAGATTACGATTGTGATATAAGGTATCACGAAGGCAAGGCGAATGTAGTAGCCGATGCTTTAAGCAGAAAGACCCAACACATGACAAATTCCCTCGTTCTCCGGAATGAGCTGCATAAGGAATTCAGAAAGCTCAACATCGAGTTCATGGAAAGCGGTACAACTCGAGAAACTTTGAATGCAGTGACTTTCGCTCCAACCCTCTACAACGACATCATTCGAGAACATAATTCAGATGAGAAGTTAGTCAGGCTTAGACAGAAAGTTCAGCAGCGTACAACTCCAGGATTTGACGTAGTCAGAGACGACAGTCTTTGATTTAAGGGTCGATGGTGTGTACCAAGCCAGTTCAAGGAGCTGAAACAGCGAATACTCGATGAGGCACACCAGACCCCTTACTCAGTTCATCTAGGGGCAGTGAAGTTGTACAAGGACTTGAAGCAGAACTTCTGGTGGTCAGGCATGAAGAAGGAAATAGCAAAATCGTTGCAAGTTGCCCTACTTGCAAAAGAGTTAAGATCGAACATCGTCGACCGATGGGACTCATGCAACCACTAGAGATACCACAGTGGAAGTGGGAGTCCATCTCAATGGACTTCATTACCGGATTGCCAAGGACAAGATCGGGAGCTGATACGATATGGGTAGTTGTGGATAGACTCACCAAATCAGTGCTATTCATACCGATCAAGGAAACTTGGAATTTCGAGAAATTGGCAGAATTGTTCATGAAGTTTATGATAGCAAGGCACGGAGTGCCTAAAGACATCATATCAGACAGGGATCCACGTTTTCGATCCAAGGTGTGGGAACGATTCCACGACGCTATGGGTACAGAACTTAAGATGAGTACTGCTTATCACCCGATGACAGATGGGCAGACTGAGCGAACGATCCAAACGCTGGAAGACATGCTGCGGGCATGTATGCTAGACTTCCAGGGCAGTTGGGAAGATCATTTACCTTTGGTAGAGTTCTCATACAATAATAGCTATCACTCCAGTATTGGCATGGCGCCATTTGAGGCACTATACGGTAGACGATGTACGACTCCACTCATTGGAACGATATCAGTGAGAGGATGGTGTTAGGACCACAGTTGATTCAGGAGATGATGGATCAAGTCAGCAAGATCCAAGCCAGAATGAAAGCCGCCCAGGATCGACAAAAGAGCTATGCGGATAAAGCTCGAAGAGACATGAGGTTCCAGGTCGGGGAATGGGTGTTGTTTAAGGTATCGCTTGTGAAAGGTGTCAGGAGGTTTGGGATCAGGGGCAAGTTGAGTCCTCAATATATTAGACCGTATGAGATAGTGGGAGAGGTTGGCGGTGCAGCATACCGATCCAAGCCAGAATGAAAGCCGCCCAGGATCGACAAAAGAGCAATGCGGATAAAGCTCGAAGGGACATAAGGTTCCAGGTCGGGGAATGGGTGTTGCTTAATGTATCGCTTGTGAAAGGTGTCAGGAGGTTTGGGATCAGAGGCAAGTTGAGTCCTCAATATATCAGACCGTATGAGATAGTGGGAGAGGTTGGCGGTGCAGTATACCGATTGGCCTTACCTACGGAGTTAGGGGAAGTACACAATGTCTTCCACATTTCGCAGCTAAGGAAATTTGTAGCCGATCCAACTAAAGTCATCGAACCAGACACAACGGAATTGGATCAGGACCTTTCGTACGAAGAACATCCGGTCAGAATCATTGATTCGAAGGTTCGGACTATGAGGAACAGGGAGGTGCGACGAGTCAGGGTTCAGTGGTCCCGACACGGACAAAATGAGTCATCTTGGGAACTAGAATCAGAGATTAGAGACAAGTACCCCCAGTTGGTTGAGGATGACTAGATCTGGCATGCTTCTGTAGAACCATTGGTTTTATAGCAATAGAATCTAGTAGCTTTATCCTCTAGGTTGTGTATGCTTTTAATGTTTTCGTTCATTGCATTGCATAGCATACGTCATGTTCCTTCGGGAATGAAATTTTTAAAGGGGAACCAATGCGCCAGGTAGGCGAACTATCCTAAGATATGCATATTTTTTGAAATTGCATGATTTTACATGTGTTAGTGCATGGCGATTTGCATAATACGTGTTGGTTATGTGTATGTAAAGGTGTCTCGGTATAGACACAAAAGCATACCTCGTTGTTGGTTTTATTTTCTTAACCTTGTGCGAGTTGCAAAAGGCAGAAAGCTTTGTGATACCTGGGAAGGTGAAAATATCTATACTTGATAAACCCTGATCGGGTAATGTGTTTATATGATGCCTGTGGGATCAGGATCATGATTTATGTGTTTACTTGCAGTTATGTGATTGATTGCTTGTAGACTATCAGGTTAGCCTCTTAGGGCATAGACTGCTCAGGTTTGAGTAGTACCCTAGTTGAGACTCAGCCTGGGTAATCCGATCAGTGGTGCAAATGATCAGCAGATCAGTGATGCAGTTGATCAGTGGGCAGATGTTCAGTAATCAGTTTGACTCGGACAACAGTCAGTGATTCAGAGGTTCAGCTGTTCAGTGGTTAGTGTTAGCACATCTGTTAGAAATTCCGAGGACGGAATTAACCTAAGTGGGGGTGATTGTAACACACCGTGTTACAGGAAGGTCTTTTCGGTTGTCAGAAAATGAGGAAAATTTTTTTGCTAAATTAATTTTTGGTCGTACGGGAATTTAATTTGGGTTACTGGATTTGGAGTTAGTGGGCTCGACCAAATCCACCGCCCAAATTGAGGTGATGAACAGTCCAAGGCTCGACGGGTGAGGGCAACACTTGGAGAATTATGGAATTGGACTTAGACATTTTAAGCCTTGATCAAAATTGAACTGGTCCAGTGCAAGAGAATTAAGGCAGAATGGATCTAGCCATGCATGCATCGATTTAACCAAGTAATCAGGAGAACATGCAGAACTTCAGGCACTTCCGCATTTAAGGGCACATTTCTGCATTATAAGGAAGCGCGGAAATGCGAAAAATGAAAGAGAGCGCGGAAATTATGCATGCAGGCAGAATTATGTGATCTGGGGCCAGCTCCAGAATTGAGGATCGGGGATTTCATGTTCGAATCATGCGATTATGAGCACCAACACGACCATGAAATAGTCTGCATGGCTGGAATGAGATAAGAGTTGCATTCACGTGTTTCTTGAGATGCTTCCCGCGTTCTGGTGCCTTTCCGCAATATTCAGAATGCGGAAATGTTGAAACAGAAAGGGAAAGCGCGGAAATGAGTGGGAAACGCGCAGGATAACTGAAAGGTGGCGCGGTGGAAA
>MAYD01509665.1:0-14044 GCA_001909325.1 Ruellia speciosa
AATTCTATGAATATTGGAAACATTTTAATTTATTAAATTAATTGGTGTAACTAATATTTTATTTTTGTGTTTAATCATTTAGTAGATATTATAATTTTCTTAATTATTATGATTTTAGTGGATTTATATGTATTTTATAAGTGTTATAAGGTTGTTTATAAATTTTTATAAAAGATAGGGGTATTTTGGGTAGTGAGGAGGTGGAGTGGAAGTATTTTAGTATAGTGGTGGTGAGGTGGAACTATTGGCGATTTATTTTGGATCGTTCCTTAAAAAAATGTGGTGATTTCACTTGTAAGTTGTAACCTCTTTTCCATGTAGTATTTGCCTTAAGCCTCTGGAATTGGGCAGCAGCTTCTTCTCCTGCCCATCTGCTAAAAATTAAAATTCGATTCAATCATCCCTGCAGATCCCCCAAAACCCTAACCTGTCCAATACGTTATAGAATCTCTGTCATTCAATTCGGCACCGGGGAGTGTGGAAACTTGACAGAGCAAGCTGAACGGCAGTATCCCTACTTCGATTTTCCCCCAAGAGACGAAAATGTCGGTACAGGAGTATCTGGACAAGCACATGCTCTCGCGGAAGATTGAGGACGCCGTTAATGCCGCTGTCAGGGCCAAGACGCCCGATCCCGTGCTATTCATCTCTAATCACATGAAGAAATCGGTGCCTTCTGTAATTACGAAGGTTAAAGCTCGGCAAATTCTTGATAGCAGAGGAATTCCTACCGTTGAGGTAGATTTACACACAAACAAAGGCGTATTTCGTGCTGCTGCGCCCAGTGGCACCTCCTCTGGGATGTAAGTACATTTTCTTCGTCTCCTGGAATATTTTGCTTTTAATTATGATCCAGATTCCAGAAGATGGAATGAACATTGTATCTAAATGTTTAGGATGGACCAACGAGTACATTTTTCATTTGATGCCTTACGTATGTGCAGATAGGTTGGGTGGGATTGAAAATGTGGAGCAGCTTACTTGAGATTGGACTAACTGGTGATTGTTTGAATTTGGTTCTTTGAGATAAGGAATTAAGATTAAAAACTTTATCATTTGATAGATGATACACTTTGAAGCTTTAATCAACAAGTTGCAAAATTATAGCATAATTTGAGTATCTAGGTATACTGTAGCTCTTAGTCTTTACCAGCAAACAACAAAATTTCAAGCCTTCATGGAATTTATGCTGACCTCGGAACCTACTCAATTTTAAGCTGAGGTTGAACATAATTCAAATAAGCCTAAACACCACTTAAGTGATATTTAGTGTCTATGTTCCTTTGTGATTAAGTTGAGGCAAGTGAAGATGAATTTGGTCTCACAGACAGCATGGCTATTCTGGGAGCATGGAATTTGAAGCACGAGACTCCTAGTGTCCACTTATACAATGATGGTAAAGAGTGAGGAGAATTTGTAGAGATGCTGATGAAGATCTTGTCAATGTGCTGAAGTATGAGTTTTTATGTTCTCTTGTGTTTTTTGGGTGTCCGAGGGGATTTGTACTTAGATAAGTGATTGAAGGAAACCATAGGAGCAAACTTAGAATAACCGAATTTGTGTACAAGTACAACAATGATTACATGCTATTTTTTATTCATCGGTAATTTAGTTTAGTAGTTTATCTTGTTAAAAGAATATGTAGAAGGATATCCACAATTCCACATAATGTAATTAGGATCAATTGCACCCCTTTTCACCATCCGAAGTAGGACCAATTGATTACCCTAGTCAAGAATGGAGAAAATTGATCTTTAGATAGATTCATGTAATAAATGCTATGTTAGTCATGAATAATGAAAATCACATGTACGAGAATAGCTGGTAGTCAAATAGTCTAATTTCTGTATGGTTACCTGGCTTTGAGGCATTGAAGAGTGGCCCCATAGATCAACATGAGTTCTAGCTCCTGCAAATCCTAAGAAACTTCCTTGGGGTTTACTCATCTCATGACTACTCAAAGATAATCATGTTTAACTTTGGAGGTCTTATAACACCCTGCTAATATGAGTGGTCTTTCTGTCATTTTAAATTATTCTTCACACTGCTCCATTTTGGTGATTACGTATTCCCCACTTAGAGAAACCCAATGTCTCTGTTGCATTTCGAAAATCACACTCGACAGCATATGAATTTTTGCCATGCTAGGCAGCTAATTGGCACTCCCTGGTACAGCACATGGTTGCAGATTTGCTCTTGTTTAATCTGGAACACCTGGGTTTGCTATGGGACCGGAATTGGCTACCTGTCTTTGGGATTGAACATTTCACTGCAGATTAACTGTCTTGTGACATGGTTGTCAAACTCGCGAGTTTACATGTAGGCTCATATGTTTCAACGAGCCCAAAAGGGGTTTCCATGCTGCACTCACTGTACATGGAACAATTTGGTGAACTCGCTTCGGCACATCGTGCTAACACATAGATACGTGAAAGCGGTCTGACATTCAAGTCCGGAGGAAAAGAAAAAAAATCCACAGAAAAATTGATTTAAATTTTTTAAAAAAACCCGTTTTTAATGAGATGAAGCCTCCTTGACCTAGAAATCTTCCATTGGTTGGTCTCCATCTCCATCCTATTCAATTCCTCTTCTTAGAAGCAAAATTGAGACATCGCTGCCCGTTGCTCGAGACTCTGCCCTTCAACCCCACTGTGAAAACCTCTGGGGGTTGTGCGAATGTTTGCCCAAATCTCAAAAACTAATTTGAAGCCTCGATTCTGTGTTTCATATTTATCTTTTCTTTTTTTCCTAGAAATGTGATTCCTTTTATTATTTAGATATGTATTGCTTTCTTTGACTCTCTCTTTTTATTTCGTATTTGTCTTTTATATTATATAGGAGGATTTCTAGAAGGGAATGCCTTATTATTGTATGTTACTGGACTTCCTCTGTTTCAAAAAGGGTGTAACATAGAGGTTGGATATAAGATTTAGGGAAAATAGTGAAAAGGGGTGGGAATAGAAGTAGTGAATGGAGAGAGAAATGGGGAATTTATTAGTGGTGGAGAGAGAAATGTGGTTTTTTTATAAGTGGGTGGAGAGAAAATAAGAATCTTTTATTAGTAGATGTGGAGAGAGAATTTCCAAAAAAAAAGGTAATGCTACAAGTTTTTTGAAACAGCTAAAAATGGCAAGTGTTACACCCTTTTTTAAACGGCGGAAGTATGAGTTAATGGGGTATGGCCTATGGGGAATTATATTTTTAGGATTGAGTGCTGTTAGGTTTTGTAAATGGAGTCAGAGTACTATACATACACACATATATATACATATTATACATTTTCATAAACACTTAGGTGCTAGGTTAAGAGTTTACGATACTACAATCCTAACCCCCCTTCGTGCCTATGTGTAAACTCGAGTTTAACAACCTTGCTTGTGATCAAGCACAGTGTAAATTATTAGCGGAAAGTGTTGGGGAAAAAACACTTTGTTGTCAAAAACACTACCATGTTTGAGTTTTATCAATGCATTTAAATTGATATCGTGGCTTCATTTTGAATTAGTATAGAAAATTGAACAGTCTTTTCGTGTGATTTCATTTCTTTGCCTCTAGTGGTGAAATTGATTTTCTTGAATCTTTATACACCTTTTTTTTAATCACTTGCTTTTTGAGAAATACTGAAATGAATGGGTGTTTTTTACTCTATTAATGTTTCCTCTATTCCTTTATATATCTTGCCCCAATTTTTGTTCTGGATTTTTGAATTGCGTTTAAGGCTGTTGTTGTGAGAGCCTTTTGTATCCCAATTTAGGGGTGTTCGGTCAAGGGGTTAATACAAAGTATTGTTTGGTATAATGGTTTTAATTTTGGGGTTTGAGATTATTATTAAATAAAAGGGGTAGGTAAAACCCCTAGAACAAATATAATAGATTTTAATCCATTCCGATTCCCATTCCTATGTGCTAACCAAATGTCCCCTTAATTAGATATTGCGTAAAATACCTTGCTTCTTTGTATGGACATTTATTCAATGCTTATAACAACTAGTTTGTCCACACAGTTAGGCATATTTCTCCTGCCATTACATGCTAGAGGATATATAGTTTAAAACTCGTAAGTTACTCAAAGTTATGATATGGTTTCACATGCAGGTATGAGGCTATTGAATTGCGAGATGGAGACAAGGGAACATATCTTGGAAATGGTGTGAGTAGAGCTGTGAAGAATGTTAATGAGAAAATATCTGAAGCTTTAGTTGGTATGGATCCAACTCTTCAAGGTCAAATAGATCAAGCCATGATAGATTTGGACAAGACAGAGAAGAAGGTAGCATAGTTATTTGGTTGTATCTATGTGTATTCTGGTTTGTATGTGCGCATCCAGGATATTAATATTCATGTGACGCTTGCTTTGTGCATCAATCCTCTTAGCTCTTTTGTGGAATGCCCTGCTATCTGGAATGAACTGTTGAGTTGACCATTTCTGCTACTTAAGCTTTGGCTTACTTTTGACAGGGTGAACTTGGTGTAAATGCAATATTAGCTGTTTCAATGGCCGCTTGCAAAGCTGGAGCAGCTGAAAAGGAGGCATGTAACCCATACTCTTTTTTTACCAACTCATCTTTAATATATAAGGAATTTGTTCTTATACTGACTAAAATTCATTTCAGGTTTCCCTCTACAAGCACATTGCTGATCTTGCTGGCAAAACAAATTACAGTCTTCCTCTACCAGCTTTTACGCTCATAACTGGTGGAAAACATGCTGGGAACAATCTTGCAATTCAGGTTTGGCACATTTATGCTAACGTTCAGCAAACTGTTGTGAATCATTTGAATTTTCTTATCAAGTAAAACAATAATTTGAATCTGTTATGAGCTAATTTTTGCATGTTTTGTATCAACTAGTGTAAAAGATAAAAGTAAGATCAAGAGCTAAAGCATTAACTCCTTTAAATAATTGTTTTAAATGTACGTAGGCTCATCAGTTTATTTTGCTTATATAATGAGTGGAAAGATTATGGATGTGTCCGGAAGCTACTCTGATTTGCTCGAATGGCTCCTCATCAAAATAGTTAAAATAATAATCAATGTTTTATTTTATTTTATCCTCTCTTTTTCTTAAAATAATAATCAATGTTTTATTTTATTTTATCCTCTCTTTTTCTTAAAATATTGCAACATGTAGCAATTTATTGTTTGACCATTGACTCTATGTATATGTCTAATTTGTATACTCTTTGGCTGTAGTTCTGTGTATAGCTAACAACATTGATGAATGCCATCAGGAAATTATGGTGCTTCCTGTTGGTGCCAGAAAATTTGAGGAGGCATTGCAAATGGGGTCTGAGACATATCATCACTTAAAGGTAAGGTGCAGGTTTATATGTGAGACTTAGCATCAATAAAAAGAGGACCTTACTTTATAGTTTTGGAGATTCTAATTTTTCATTTTCTTTTCTTTTGAAGATTGAAGCCTTGTAACTATTTGGTCATCTCCAGCCATATTCTAAAAATAACTTGAAAGATCATTTTATTTTTGACAATTTATTCTTCTTTGCTTATCTTTCTGTTTGGATGTTAAATTGCCAATTCTATATTTTGGAATACATTTAAAAGGATGTGTCAGTATCATTGACAACAATTTGTCCGCATGCAGATTTTGTTTGCTACACTAAATATTTAATATTTTTTATTGTGACTGTGTACGTAGATGCCTCTAGCGTGAAGGAATAGTGACATATGTTTTGACTTGATCACATCCTAGTAATAATTTAAGAAACTCTTAATGTTTCATAATTACTATATATGCTTTGACTTTAATAAAATGCTTGCTTGACACGATTCAGTTAATAGAATTGCCTGTTTGATATTTGTATTTTACATATGTTTATGAGTTGTCTTAGTTCATCAGGCTGTAATTACCGAAAAATATGGCTCCCATGGATGTAATGTTGGAGAAGATGGTGGTTTTGCTCCAAATATTTCCAGGCAAGTTTCCTCATTTGTTCTTTTCTGTTTGACTCATATCAGTGGTTTAAAAATTTATTGCATTTGTCAATGGGATCTTTCAACGTTGGTAAGGCTGAAAACTAAGATTCTGCTCGATTCCACAAATGTAGGTTCTTCCGAAGCCAGTTATGTTTTAATTAATGTTTACATGTTGATGCAGTGGATGATGTAATGATTGCTTCTGTTAATTTTTTTTTTTCTTTTTTGCACGTTCAGCTTGAAGGAAGGCTTGGATTTTGTGAAGGAGGCCATTGAAAGAACAGGGTATAATGACAAATTAAAGATGTCAATTGGTGTTGCTGCTACTGAATTTTGCATAGGTGATTACATGCTTTTCATCTTACAATTTCCACCCATACAAATGACACAAATGATCTTGCTAGACCAAAGTCAACAAATTTAGAAGTCTACAAAATATATTAAGTTTTTAGCCCAATAAAACCTCCTCGACCATTGCTACCTTTTTCAATTACAATGAAACAAATGAACCTCGCTCACTCTTAACCATGGTTCAGTATAATAAATTAATAACACATAGTTAAGTTGTTGCTTTGTCTTAAGGAGCAATGAATTTCTAGTTTTTGCTTTAGTAGCACATTTAGGAGAATATATGATCAGATAAGAGAAGAGGAAGTAGGTAGGTGAGAAATGGAGATGTGTTTTTATTTTTAATCTCACAATTATATTGGAAGCATCATAGTGGCGCAATATAAAAATAAAGTAGAGTTTTTTTAAGCGTTGTGATTTAACTTTGAAGTTGGATTTTCGAGTGGTACCCCTAGTGCTTGAATAACTTTTCTCTTTTCCCAAGGAAGAGAACTAAATTTACACATGATATTTATTAATCTAAAAAAAAAGTGGGTTTTTTTTTTAAAAAAAAAATATAGGGTCTCCCTTGGTCTAGGGGTATGCTTTCAGCCTACACTTCTTTGCCTGGTCATTGACAACATTACTGAACACTTACAAGATACCACCTCTGAATGTGTGTTATTTTCAAATGATTTGGTTTTGATTGATGAGACTAGTACACAGTCCATACTAAACTAGAAGTATGGAAGGAATGTGGTAGAATCTAAAGGTTTTATCATAAATGGTGCAAAATAGAGTCTATAGACTTTCACTTTAGTAATTCTAGAGTTTATAATATTGATTAGCTAAATTTAAAAATTGTTAGAAAGAACTAAAAACATCGATTTGAAATATCATTGACAAAACCGGGGAAATGATGAAAATACTATAATTGGACTAAATGAAGTGAATCCTCCATACTGTGAGCATAAAATCACTATATGATTGATTGAAAGGTAATTTTAAAGAATAACTGCAAGACCAACAATGTCCTATGGAGCCAAATGCTTGGTTATTAAATGCAAACACAAGCAGAACATGATTGTAGCTGATTTGAGAATGTTAAGATGCTTGTGTGATAACACAAATAATGAATGCATTAGTTAGAAAGATGGTGTAGCACCAATAGATGATAAAATGATGGACATGTGTCAAATGATTTCGGCCTGTGAATAGACCTCCACATGCCCAAGCAACTGTAAAGGGGAAGGGAAACATTTAGACCAAATTAAATTGAAAACTATAAAACGACAACCATGACAGTTAAATATAAAAGTGAACTTTTGTATTGATTGAATAGTGAATACAATTGTAACATGGCGTGGTGCACACCTTCTCTGGGGCACGCCATGGCGCACCTCAGGCAGTATTTTTTTTTTAAAATCTATATTTTATTTTATTTTTTGCAAGCAACTCGATCCTAAACTAGGCAAGTTACATGGAATTATGGATTGTATATTACATTTTTGATTGAATGTTTATTATTTTGGATATTGGATGTGTTCTAAACTTTATTTTGGGATGTATTTTGAAATTTTATTTTGGATGATGGTTAAATATGCTTTATTTTGAATCAAATGTCTTTTTTTATAATTTATAATGCATGTTTTTATTTTTTATTTTTTAAATATCTTGCGGTGCGCTCCATGGCATTGCACAAGATTTGCGCAACACCGCGTCATGTGCCACTCACAACTATGCTGTTATTTTAAGATATCTTTTTTGTTGTTGAATTGCATATTTTTTTGGGGCAAAGCTTGCCATTACGATAAATGAGAAGTACATTGTTATTCAATTGAATTAGGTGGTCCAGTAGACTAAACTTTTCTTGCCTTTATTTATAAACATAAAGAAAGATAAATGCAAAAATTAAGCATTTAATTATGTTTGTCATTCTCAAATAAAAAAACTTCTTATCTATTTTTCTGCTTTAAACAATCCGGCATGTTACCTAGATCTTGTACATTTGGTTGTATACTTTATACATGTACAGTGATTGAGTTGTATATGATGCTTGCATCTGATCTGGTGTTCCTAGAATTCATGTTCCCCCCTCCCCTTCTTTGGAGTATCTTTATTTTTTGAACAATTGGAATAACTGGTTTTATCTAAAGATCTCTTCTATCAGGTTTGACTTTTAGTTGGTCTTACGATAATTGAGATGTTACTTCTGCATCATTCCTGTTCTTTTTGGTTGGAAAACGGTTTCTTGGTTGAAAGGAGGTTGCATTCTGATATACTCATTGGTTTTTGGATCTGTGATGGCGTAGAATTGGAGTAACTTCTTCCTCTGATTTGTTTGACTTAATAATTTTTATTGATCTGCTCGTGGACAGCTGTCGAAAGCTTATCCTTTCTCTTTGTTAATATAGGTACCAAGTATGATTTGGATTTTAAATCACCAAATAAATCCGGTCAAAATTTTAAATCTGGAGAGGACATGATTGAGATGTACAAAGAACTCTGTAAAGGTATTTTTTTTAATACAAATTACTCATATAACTATGTCATGTTATCCTATTTGCAGTTATTTCTTCTATCCAGAGTTACATTTTAAATTAAGATTTTCTTTGAACAAATTGTCTCACCTCCTCTGAACCTCGTGTTGATTGTCTCTCAGCCTATCCCATTGTGTCAATCGAAGATCCATTTGATAAGGAGGATTGGGAACATTCCAAATATTTCACTAGCCTTGGAATATGCCAGGTTGGTTTGTCATTTTCTGTGGTGACTTTTTGTTTGCATAGGTTTTCTTGGTGAAGCTGCTGTGACTAACTGACAATATCTTGCAACCTAACCATCTACTGTTTCAATCTCAAGTTGACTTGGAGTAATGAGTAGCTTTAGCCAGTCAAACCATTTTAGAGCAGCTAGTGTATAAGATTTTAGCTATATCAAATCTATGCCCTGGCTTAAATGGCACCTCGAATTGATTCGGGATCAAAGGAGATAGGGGAGAGTGCTTTAATTATTTTGGACATCCATTTTCCAACTGAGAGGAGCAGAAAGTTTGAAGTGTGCATAGGATCATGAGATGCATAATCCATTGCAATTAATGAATGAGATGGACAAGTGTTCAAGAAATTAGTCTTCCTAACTTCTTAAGCATTCTCTGATCCTTGTATCATCAGCTTTGACGATGTCAACATGAGCACATTAATTTACAATTCTACGTGCAAACTTAAATATGCAATCAATTCTGATATATATAGGTATGTATTTTACTTCAGGTTGTTGGAGATTACTTGTTGACGTCGAATCCTAAACGAATTGAGAGAGCTGTACTGGAGGCCGCTTGCAATGCTCTTTCACTTAAGGTAGGTACCTTCTGATTATCATTGAGCTTTTCTGCTTTTAATCAAATACCTGAAAAGGGTTATCGTGCCGGCATTCAAAAGTAGAATTAGACTGGCTTTACACGCCTTTCCAGTTTCCAAGGCAAAAATTAATAGTAAATGCAGTTGGATTTGAGCTTGTGTTGGGCCTTTCTTTCTCCTAATGATTCTGTTTTCTGGTTTCCTGCTTCTGGTAATGAGTTCTTATTATAGCATCTAGTGAAGGATGGTGCATGTTTATTATATGTATAATGCCTTCCTCATGGCTTTTATTATGTTCTTCCTACAATATTCAGATCAATCAGGTGGGCACCATCACTGAGATCATTGAAGCTGTCAAGTTAGCCAAGGATGCCGACTGGGGGGTGGTGATATCTCAAAGAAGTGGGGAAAGTGAAGATTCTTTCATAGCTGATTTAGCTGTTGGTCTTGCGGCTGGTCAAATTAAGGCAGGTGCACCTTCCCGTGGAGAAAGACTAGCGAAGTACAATCAGGTTTACACCATATATATTTTGCAATATACCTTCCGCCTTTTATCAGCACAGAAGGTCTAAACTGGAACTATATAACCGAACATCACTAGCTTGATCAAAATTGAAGTTGAAAAATAAACTTTGTTTCAACATGTCAATCATAAAAGCTTTTTAGTGCTGTGCTTATGAGATGGTTTCTTCAAATTATCTGTATTAGCTAGCTCATAAGGTGTACACATTAATTACTATATTTTAACATGACTCATTACTGATCAGTATTATCTGTTATATTCTCAAGTGCTTTCAGAATTCAGATGGAAATGATTTGACAAACTATATAAGCTGCTGATTCTGTAAAACTCGTGTCCATGTAAACATATTTTTGAGATTTTGATCGAGTCTTTGTTTGCCAATTTCAAGTATTGCCATTTGAGCATGCAGAGAACCAAAAGAATTTGGAAGTAACTTGGACTTTTTGACATGTGTAGTTACTCAGAATTGAGGAAGAACTTGGAGATCTATCAATATATGTTGGCGATGACTGGAGATACTGACAGCCTCCCCTTCTGTATTCACAATGATTTTTATTCACCAGCTCATTATTAGGCAAGTAGCTCCTATCTTTACCTACCATTATCCGAGTTTAGTTCAAACATTGGGATGCTTAAAATGCCATGCTATCGTAACTGGGGTGGTGAAGGTTTAATTTTTAGCCACATTTGAGGAGTTGTGGAACAGGAGCAGCTTGTTTCACAAATTTGAGTTACCCTGCGAAGCCTTAGAATGCCCAAAACAGGTATGATTCAATTTTGTTTCTCTCATTCAAGGACTAAAAGATCAGCACTGGGGTCCTTTGAAGCTTTGACAGCATCTTGATGCCTGTGGCTGTGATTATATTTGTTTGTACCTTGCACAAAACTATAATTCATTACTTTCATTAAGTTGCATTTGTATTTTGCACATTCTATGGGTAGTTTTGTTGGCCTTAATCTTACTCCATGTAATTTCCGTGTTGAAAGTGAAATTTGAACCCAGAAATCCTTATTTTGTCTGAAAATGTGGATCGCAGAAAATCCATTTTGAATTCGCCTATTTTGGTTTAGTTGTGAGGTGGTGATAAACTGATAATTGTCTATGGTGTTTGTGATATTTGAATTTTTGAAACTGGTGATTGAATTTGTAAATTGAGTATTTCTTCTCTCTCTAAACAGGTGAAAACTGGAAGTAGGGTTTTATTTTCCCTTGGATGTTTAATAAATAATAATTGACAATCAAAACACCCAAATAAAGTGGTAACATTAAAGAAGACAGTGGTTTATGCATTTGGAAAAACTGACGTGGCACACAGCCACTAAAGATTCACCTAGAGCAAAAGAAAAGTGAATACGATACAAGGATTATCTTTCACTGGATTCACGTTTTGGGGATTGGGCTTTAACCTCACTGGCCAAGTCGTCGACCTTAAGGGTTAGGGTTTAAATTCCACTCACTGTATCTCTCACCTTATTCTCCTTGTAATTAGTAGTTTGGGCGTTCGATTAATGATGTTCAGAAAAAAATAGTAAAAATTCAATTAAACCACAGGCATACTTTCTAAGGTTAATGTGGTATTTTAATATTTATTCTTAGTTGTTGATTATAATTTTGATTAAACTTTAAAACTTTAGGTCTGAATTCTGTTTAAACAATAGTTTTGGTATTACAATAAATAATTTTTGCAAAAGATCATTTTTGTTTTTTACTCCTATAATTACCATATAAATTATTAGTAGATTCTAAAATACCTACATAACACCACAAAGCAGCTAAATATTAATCCAGCTTCCATGTGGCAAATAATTGGATAATTCTATCATTCAAAGGCTTGGATTAGACAAATAATTAGAAAGATTGTGGGCCGATTATGCAAGCGTGTAAATTATGAGACCAAATAGACAGTTTTTCCAAGTATTGTTTTATTTTCCCCCCGCAATAATTTGGGCACAAAAGTCGGTAGCACTAACAGCTAAGAAAGAGTACAGTAGGGTATATTCTATTTTAATGTGTCAATGTGATGACAGCCCATAATATGCATTTTAATTTTGCCCTTCAGCAAAAGTGCTTTTGTGCTGAGAATTTGAAGTCCTATAGATGTGTTGAATCTACTTAAGAGAAGGGTGATTATTATTAGCAAAACAGCAATGGCTTTTGCTGCTGTTATTTCAGTGAAGCAGAAGGTGGCTCGCCTTCTTCATCCTTTTCATCAATCAAATATTCCTCTACCCTATTGGGAAACAGAATTTATCCATGAGAAGCTTTGTTATTTGGAATCATTTCTGTAAGAACACACGAGGAAGCTGAGAGCTGATCCTTTGGAAGAACAAATTGAACTAGTGGTAAACCGAGTTGAATATCTGCTGGAAGCCCCAGTATCTTCACCAGGTGGGATCTCTTTCACAACCTAAAACTAGTGCTGTGATTTGATCTTCTCCCAGCATGCAACTCATCAAAGTGAAACATCAACTTCAATCCTTAACCAACAAGTCGGAGAGCAAGGAGCTGTGTTCCGGGGAAGATGCTTTTGCAGCCAATGAAGATGCTTCAGGTTCTTCAACACTCTTTTGCTTTGATGGGGAGATCACTGGCGGCATGCCTGTCGGATTGGATGATGAACTAAGACAACTAATGGATTGGGCCGTTGGTGCTTCGGATGAGCTTGAGATTATCTCGGTTGTTGGCATAATTGGTAAGACTACTCTTGTCCAACAAGTGTATAATTGTCCGTCTATTGTAGATCATTTCAATGCCCGTATCATGGTGACAATTGGCCCAAACTTTAAGTTCTATGAATTTTTGTTACTTGTTTTAGAACATGTAGGTGTTGATATTGTGGAAAGGCTCCAAGATTTGGAAAATATTGATGAATTAGGAGTATGTCTTCAAACATTTCTACGGCGTAAAAGATACCTAGCTAATTGTGTTGGATGATGTTTGGGATATTGAGGTATGGAATGTGCTTGGTTGGATATGTCTGCCCGATGATAGAAATGGAAGTCGAATCATCTTGACGACTAGGCTATTAGATATAGCCTATCATGTTGGGCGACGTTCTCATGAAAAGCGCTTCTTGACTGGAAAAGAGAGTTGGTATCTGCTTCGCGGGATGGTGTTTACTAACGAAGAGCGTTGTAGTTACCAACTAGAGAAAATTGGGAAGAAGATTGCTAAGAACTGTGAAGGGCTTCCATTGGCAATTGTTTCATTTGCCGAACTTTTGTGTAAATCTGAGAAAACAATAGAACATTGGACACCCATATCAAAGGCAGTAGCTTTGAGTTATGAGATGTTGCCTCAATATCTAAACGTTTGTTTTCTCTATGTGGGTGTATTCCCCAAACACTATAAGATCTTTAGTGCTAAGCTCATTAACTTCTGAGGGATTCATTAGAGCTCCTGTAACACCCCAATTCCCATAACCGGACGATGTTACCGCCACACCTAACTTACCTCGGGTTCTACGGCCTAACCCTCAGTAAGCTCGGTGCTCAGGCTAACCATGTTCCTAATCCTAACACATCAGAGTACGCTGGATTTCAGGAAGCTAGTCCCCTCTGATCATAGCTCATCATACTGAACCTTACCTTGACACAGTCAGTCACCCAAGTCACGTACCATAACAGAAAGATTCTAATACAATGTACAAACTGTCCCAGGCCCGGGACTCGGCTACTTAATACAAGCCGATAAACAAACTGACATGAGAAATAAAAGGCCAGACATACATAGATAACTGAAATGCAACACATCAACAGTTAAACAATTATGTCCGCTCGTCCTTACAAAACCCAAAGGCAAACCTTACCCGCATGAACTAGTGGCCTGGAGGTATGTCCTCAGGACACTTGACACCTGTATTCATAAAGCACAGTTAGTCGAAAAGACTAAGTACGGAACAT
>MAYD01509703.1:0-27523 GCA_001909325.1 Ruellia speciosa
TTAAAATTCGAAGTCAAATTTCAATTCACGTAAGCACATTGGGTTTCCAAGTTTTAATAGTATAGAGCATACATTGCTCTGATACCACCCTGTAACGCCTGGATTTTCCCTAATCGGCCACGTCACCGCCACACCTAACTTATCTCGGATTCTACGCCTAATCCTTAGTAAGCTCGGTGCTCAGGCTTAACCAAATCATCTAATCTCATCAGAGTACGCTGGATTTCAGGAAACGTGTCCCCTCTGATCACAGCTCATCGTACGAAAACTTAGAAACAGTCAGTCACCCAAGTCACGCAAAATAATGCCTATATTCTATTACATGCAAATCATTTACAACATCAAAATGCAAAAGAATATCCCACGTCTGAGATTCGGCTATTTAATACAAGCCGATAAACAAAATGACATTTATGAGGCATAAAGTTAGAACATAATTAAATAACTGAAATGTAAGGCACACAGAACAGTTAATTACTATGTCCTCTCGGCCTCATCAAAATCCCCTGAGGTCTGAACCTCAACCCTCGTGCTCACTACTTTGGGTTTTCTTAACCCACTGGATGTCTTCATCTGCACGATGCAAGCAGCACCATTAGTCGAAACGACTAAGTAAGGAACACACATAACATGCCATGCTATGCATATAAAAATGCATCATGAGCCACGTCAAGAACGTCTCCGATGACTTAACGGGTTTCAAAACTTGTGCATATCGTTAATGCATCTTTATGTCATGCATGCTATCGATGCATATTTGAAAAACATTTCTATCTGTCCGAAATCATGAATGCACAGCTTCAGGTAAAAACATGATTTAAAATTCCTGCATCATTAAAAGAATGCATAAAACATACTGAACCCGTAATCAGGACAAGAAAGCCATAATTATTCATCTTATGCTATGCATGAAAATTCAGAACTCGGACACAACATGAATCCCATCATATACACAAGAGAGCGCAAGCTACACATGATAAACTCAATCAGTTCACATAACCATCACATTTGCGACTTCAGAACGCATAACCATATATAACATCAGTCATAGAGTAAGGTAACCAGTCATGCACATGCAATAGGGTCCACCCACCTACTGCAGCACATTCGGGACATAGGCTGATATGCAGGCACGGCAGGGATCGCCCGTACCGGAACCATACACTCGAACCTCTTGGAGTACTTGAAAGAGCCATTATGGCTGGAAACCCGATGTACCCAGTCGGTCCAGCTAGAACTCCCCCGAGGCCAAGGATCGAATGGTTCCAACTGCGGTCTCACGTGCCTCACCCCCGAGCACGCTTACCATTCCATTCGACTCCTAAATTGAACTTAAATTACCGGTAAACCTCATCAAGAGAGCTACCATCGTGAGTAGTGCAGTGACATAACCAAAAGTAAACTTCCGGGTTCGTGGATAAAACATAAACCTATGGCGATCAACCCACAGGCAATTGTCTTCTTGGGTTACCACTCGATTTCCATCTTTACGTGATTAATTCATTTAATGCATTGCATTAAATTTTATTAATCGTCAATTCATTTCCACTTATTGCATTGCCTCTGTTCAGTTTAAGACAAGGGATAGCGGCCACTTGCTCGACCACTGATAGGCCTTAACCAATTTCCATGCAAGATTCATTTCTATAATCGAATCATTGAATGCATATGACATGATAAATCACATAGGAGCATTCAAACATATAATTTCAAATAATCAAGTATTTGAAATATAATTTCATTCATGCATTTAATTTAAATAAATTATAATGCATAATTAAAATAATTTAATCGAATTAATAAACCATTCATGCATTCAGAGATTTAATAAAATAAATCAATCAAATGCAGAATAAAACTTGGTAAAGAATAAACACTTTTAAGCCTAAAATAAAATTATCGTAAGGCATGTGGGGCTTATGGGTGCCCGGTGTATATCCTTACCGTTATCATCAGTCTTCTGATTCTTTAACTGAAACTGATTCCCACTGTCTGAACTGATCATCAATACCTTGAACCAGAATAAACTGACATCAATTTCCTTGAATCAATTATCCAACTCAAAATGTCCAATTTAATTGTTACTTCAACAATTAAATTAATAATCCCTTTGATTATTATTTTCCAATAATTTTCAATTTTATCGGATTGCTCAGAGGTTTCAAGTGTAGTATCTGTAATCGAGATCACTTGCCCATACCTCTCATCATCATAGGAAACATTTTAATTAATTGTTTAAATTAATTAAATGTCTCATTATTCTTAATCCCAATTAATTAGGAATTAATTAGGTCCAATCCATCCAAAGTCCAAATGTCCATTACTGTTTCGGCCCACTGAATCCAACCCAGCAATTAATTGCCAAGCCCAAGCCCACTGCTTTGAACTGATTTAATTAATTTTCCCACAGGCCCAGCCTACTGTTTCTGGTCTTATTTATTTACAAGCCCAACAGCCCAATGCCAATTCTCAACAAATCCACAAGCCCATTCCACAACCAAAAATTAATTCCAAGACCATGAAATCGGCCCATTAGCACACACAGCCCACTACATGTATTTTAGTCTCCAATTGGATCAAACTCAAACACTTCAAGAACAATATGCATATTGGGATGAACAATTGAAGAACATCAAGAACACGATGAACACTGCCCAAATTTTACCAACACCAACCTGAACCGAAAATCGACACTTGGGGGCCTCGGATCGGTCTCGATCTTTCTCGTCATCGGCCAATCCCAATTTCAAACTAAATGTCTCCAACCCAAAGATTAAATCCTTAAAGGATTGCAAGGGGAAACAAAAAGTATGAAATTCAAGCAACAACTAGAATCTAGAAACGAATCAAGACTGAAACAACACTAATCACCCAAACTAATTCCTTTGTCTCCAACCTATTCATAGGGGAAACAAAAGAAATAAGATTGGGGTTTCAACCAAGCCTTCGGTGAAACTGAAACCAGACAGAACACACGGCATCCACACCAAAATCATTTCAAATGTCTCCAACCAAGTTAAAACATTAAGGAAACAAAACTTAAACGGATACCACTCTGGAACCAAAATCGAGCCCACAACCCTCGGCCAACCAAGGCCTCCTCATCGGGCAAACCAAAAATCCAACACCCAAAGAACCCAAACTGAAACAGAGCCAACTGGAACTATCGGCAGACGACAGAACCAAAAACCAACGGACACATAGCCCTCAGCATTCCTTAGCCTTTCATCGGGCAACCATACAAACCACACCCAAATTTATTAGATTCCTCAATCGAACCATCATATGACACCATACACAAGAAATTTCATAAAATCCCCAAATCGACAAATCTAGGGTTTCAAAAGTTTACCTTCGACCCACTAAGGGAGATGCCCAAACCGAGAACACAGCGGCGGATAAGGCAAAATCGAGGGGGTTGCTCCTTTATATAGGGGCTGTCCAAACCCTAGACCCACTTGTACTCGCCATCTCCTGAAATCCAACTCGGTAGCGCGAGAATTTTTAGGCATACGGAGGGGAAAAAGTCTTGAAGTAGGGAGGAGCAGAACTCGCCTGTGAGAGGGGGAGGAGCCACGATCGAGTTCTCAATACTCGACTATTGATTGGGGAAAAGAATCGCCAATTGATTTGGAGGAACAAAGACTCGACTATGGGAGGAAGAAAAAGTCTCGCCTTCTGTTTCCGTTTCTGCTTCACTTCTTCTGATTTCAATTTCAATCAACAATTGCCAAATTACAAATTGACTCCATCCATTTTCCTTTTAATTCGATCTGGTACCAAACCTTTTTCCCTCTTCAAATTCTGCCCCAATGTTTCTGAATCTCTTAATTCCAACCCCAAAAGTTTTAAAAATTCTAATTTGGCCCCAATTTCTTTAATTATTTAATATCATCCCCCTTATGAAAATGAATTAAATATTTTCTTATTTTATTTTTCGCATCTTATAAATTAATTATTTCCATATAATTAATTCGCGAAAATTTCTTATTCAATTTTGGGGCATTTTATTCTGACAATTATCTGATTTTCTCTTACCAGTAACACCGGGTGTTACAGAATTGGGTAATCAAATCACTTGTTGTGTTTTTCTTGTTTTCCCTCTTTCTCTGGTTTCTTGATATGACTGGAGTCTTGTTGTTCTCCAATTATCAAGACAACAGTTCCACGCTGAAGGATAAAGAAAATCTTAATTCTCTACATTGTTGAAGTGTAGTCCGCCTGCACAGAAGACAACCCATTGACAACAAGTCTTGAATGCCCATCTTTCCAACAATTGGTATCAGAGTGGTTACTCTAAAGATTGCTGAGTTAGATCAATTCGTCAAGAAGATGAATAACAGAGAAGGAGCCTCAGTCTCAAGACCACCATTCTTCAATGGAACCAACTATAATTACTGGAAAACACGAATGCATGCCTTCATCCTGTCACTTGGAGATAAAGTATGGGATGCAGTTGAAGAAGGCTTGACACATCCCACCGAGACAATCAATCCGACAGAAGGTTCAAATGATCAAGTCATTGTCCAATTAAAACCAAAAATCCGATGGACTGTAGGAGAACGAATTGCCTCGTCAGGTAATTCTCGTTCCCTAAATGCTATCTTTAGCAGTGTATTCGATGGCCTGAGGATGTCCGATGATGAGAACTTTGCCTCCTACTACAGCAGATTCAAAGATGTAGTCAATCAAGCTCATGCCTTGGGACTCATCTTCGATGAGAACAAACTGGTCAAGAAAATGTTGCGCACGATTAACAAGAAATTTAGTTCGAAGGTAGCAGCTCTAGAAGAAATGGACAAGATCAATACCATGAATCTTGAAGGATTGGTTGGGATCTTGCAAACCTATGAAATGAACCATCTAGATGATGATCAGAAACCGGTAGCTCTCATTTCAGAACAAAATTCAGGAGATGATCGGACGAAGATGTGGCACTCCTGTCGAAGAAACTGGCAAGAATGTTACAAGAAAAATGAACTCGACAGTTCGGACAAAAGAAGTTTCAAAAAGGCTCAGGCCGTCCTTCAAAAGGCCAAACAATAGAAAAACCGTCGAATAAAGTTGATCCAAAGCGTAAGAAATTTGTCAATTTCAATTTTAACTCTTTTAAAAATATAAAGTGTTATGAATGTGGTGGAGTAGGACATATTAAGTCAGAATGTCCGACCGCAAAGCGAAAGGAAAGCAAAATCTACCAAGTTACATGGAGTGACGATGAGACAGACACGACTGAGGACACCCAAAGCGAAGGTGATGACATCGTGGCATTCACCCTTTACACGATAGACAATTCCTCTCCATTCGTTAAAGATTGCCTAGCCTCTTGCTCTTTTGATGAAGATGAGGCCAGTGATCTCAAAGAATTGGACATTGACGAGCTGGCAGAAGTATATGAAGAAACACTTGAGAATCTGAACGTAGCAATTAAAGAAAATAAGAAACTTTTAAAAGAACTTGCAGTTCTTGGAATCTCCTATGATAAAAATGAAGTAGAACTCAAGATCGCTGCAAAGAAGTATCAAGATTTGGAAGAAAGGTTTGTTGTCCTCATTAAAGAAAAGGACGAACTAGTTCTTGATAATACCAAACTTCTTGAGGAAAAGAAAGAGATGCAGGAACAACTTAATCTACTTCAAGCAAGACTTAAAGATCTCAAAGGCAAAAGTAAACTTGATGAAGTACTTGCTCTCGGCAAATCACCAAAAGATCAAAGTGGTATCAACTATCAAAAGAGATCAGCACAGAAACAGACGAAATTTGTAAGTGCAGGTAATTTACAGAATCATTTAATCCCTAATAGAAATTCTTTGCAGAAGAAAATCATTGTCTTCAAGACTGGCAAACAACACAAAGATTGCGAATACTGTAAGTTACTTGGTCACACTTCTAATAACTGTTTTCGTCTTATTAAAGATATTATCAATGGAAAATCAGTTATTTGGCTTAACAATGAAATTAAGAAGCAAATTAAGTTCAGACGAGCATGGGTTCCCAAGAACAAGTGTCTAGTTATCCTCTCTGCTCAAGAAACCGCTCATCAAGATAGATGGTATTTCGATAGTGGTTGTTCAAGACACATGACAGGCCAACTGCATTTGCTAGAAGACTTTCATGCCAAAGATTGTGGAGGTGTTGTGTTCGGTGATGGTGCAAGAGGACAAATTACAGGTTATGGAAAGCTAAAATCTGAAAATCTGTCCTTGTTACCAACTGTGTATATTGTGAAAGGCCTTAACACTAATCTCATTTCCATTAGTCAACTATGTGATGATAATTTTCATGTTCAGTTCACAAAAGATTCTTGTCAAGTATTTAATACAGTATAGGTATGCGTAATGACAGGAGCTAGATCTCAGAACAATTGCTATGTTCTTAAATGTTCTGAACAACCAGTCCTCCTCTCAAAGCATGGTCAATTGGAATTATGGCATCAACGACTTGGACACATCAGCTACAAGACTATTGCGAAAGTAAGTTCAGCAGAAGCCATTTGTGGGCTACCCAACCTCACTGCACCAAACAAGATGGTCTGTGGCAACTGTTTCAAAGGCAAACAAACAAGGGCTGTTCACCCAATGACTGAACAACTTCAAACTTCTTGTTGTCTTGAGCTACTACACATGGATCTTATGGGTCCAAATGAAGTTGAAAGCATTTTTGGTAAGAAATATATATTTGTTTGCATTGATGACTTCTCCAGGTATGCATGGACAGATTTTCTCAAACACAAGGATAGACATTCGATGCCTTCAAACGTCTAAGTACCAGATTGATGACTGAGAAGAACACCAAAATCGCAATGATAAGGACTGATCATGGGAAGGAATTCGAGAACCAATCATTCTCAGAATGTTGTCATAATTGGGGGATCACGCATGAATTTTCAACTCCTAAAACTCCGCAACAAAATGGAGTTGTCGAACGAAAGAACAGAACTCTGTATAATATGGCTCGATGCATGCTCCATGCTAAAGGAGTAAGCAAACGCTTCTGGACAGAAGCAATCAATACAGCATGCTACATGTCAAACCGTGTCTTTCTTCGACCAACTACCTCATTTACTGCTTATCACATCTGGCGAGGAAAGAAACCGAATATATCTTATTTCCATACCTTTGGTTGTATATGTTTTGTTTTGAATGACAAGACCTACACTGGAAAATTTGATAGTAAATCTGATGAAGCAATATTCCTTTGATATTCAACCAATAGTAGAGCCTTCCGAGTCTACAACAAGGCAACCAGAAAGGTAATGGAATCCATTAATGTTGTCTTCACTGATACTAATCCTTCAATAGAATCCAGATAAGAAGATGTTCCACCTATTCCATCTCCCTGTACTGATCAAGAACCACAAGGTGTAATTGTTCCTCAACCTCAAGGACCGACTCCTGATCAAGAAAAAACTCCCATTCTTGAAGAGACCTCGGATCTACTTGATCCAGATGAAACAATCGATGATAATAAAGATGATCCAGTGCAAGTTGGTGATCCTCTGAATTCGTCGACATCCCCTCATATTTCACAAGACTCAAATCATACTCCTAGAAGAGGCCCTCGAAGAGGTCCCCGAGCTGCCTCTCATCATTCTCCCACTGATATCATTGGTGACACACAACAACGGGTCACTCGAAATAAGAAATTTGATTTTAAAGAAATGACAAGAAATTTGATTTTAAAGAAATGACAGGTTTGAAATGTTTTGTTTCTTCTTTTGACCCTAAAACCGCTAATAAAGCATTGCAGGATGAATTCTGGATTGCCGCCATACAAGAAGAATTATTGCAATTCAAGCGAAATGATGTTTGGGAATTAGTCGAACAACCAAATGATGCCAACATCATTGGCACACGCTGGGTCTTTCGTAACAAGACTTATGAAAAAGGTAACATCATCCGGAACAAAGCACGTCTGGTGGCTCAAGGTTATACACAAATTGAAGGATTGGATTATGAAGAATCATTTGCTCCGGTTGCACGATTCGAAGCTGTAAGACTTCTTTTATCCAATGCATGTTCTTTAAATTTCAAATTATTTCAAATGGATGTCAAAACAGCCTTTCTAAATGGGAAAATCAAAGAAGAGATTTATGTCTCACAACCCCCCGGGTTTGAAAGTCCAGAATATCCAGATCAAGTCTACCGAGTGAAGAGAGCCTTGTATGGCTTAAAACAAGCTCCTCAAGCTTGGTATGAATGGTTCTCCTCATTTCTAACCCAAAAAGGATAAACCAGAGGATCTGTTGACAAAAAGTTTTTTGTCAAAAGAAAGAACAACCACTTAATAGTTGCACAGGTATATGTCGATGACATTGTGTTCGGATCTACCTCCTTGGCTCTCAGAAATGAATTTGTTAACTTCATGCGCACTGAGTTTGAAATGTCAATGATGGGAGAGTTACATTTCTTTTTGGGACTACAAGTTAAACAAACAAAAGAAGGGATGCTTCTTTCACAAGAGAAATATGCACATAATCTAATCAAAAGATTCGGAATGGATACTGCCAAAGTTGTTCGCACTCCTCTTGGACAACAAGATAAATTACTTAAGGATTAAATGGGTACTAGTGTTGATCAAAAGATTTATCGCAGTTTAATCGGTAGTCTTCTTTATCTTACTGCAAGTCAACCAGACATAGCCTTTAGTGTTAGACTCTGTGCACGATTTCAGTCTGATCCTAAGGAATCCCATCTCATAGCAGCAAAAAGGATTTTATGATATATTAAAGGAACTTAAAATTTGGGATTATGGTACTCTAAACGATCTTCTCTAGAACTGACTGGATACACAGATTCTGATTCGGCTGGCTGTTCTGAAGATCGTAAGAGCACAACTGGTGGTTGCTTCTACCTTAGAAACAACATTGTTAGCTGGTATTCAAAGAAACAAGTATAGTTGCATTGTCCACCGCCGAAGCAGAATACATCGCAGCCGGCAGTTGTTGTACACAACTTCTATGGATGAAACAAATGCTTGAAGATTAAGGTATTGTTCATGATTCCTTTACAGTTTTCTGTGATAATACTAGTGCAATAAATATAACTAGGAATCCAGTTCAACATGGCCGAAGCAAGCACATTGATATAAGGTATCACTTTATACGGGAATTAGTTGAGCAAGGTAAATGCTGTCTTCAACATGTGACAACAACGAAACAGTTAGCGGATATTCTAACTAAAGTTCTTGATGGTGATAAGTTTGAACAACTACGTAAGGATTTGGGCATGTGTGTGTTTAATTAGAGGTTTGAGTTATTTTATGATGCGAATGTATTTCTTGCAGCAATTGAAAGGGCTGGAAGTGTAAATATCTCATGAAATCTCACGTTGTCAGGGATATGTATGGATTGCAGACGGTATCCATCTCATCATGGCTTGCGTAGTAGTGCTTGGGAAACCGTCATTTCTTTTCCTTATTTCCTCTCATTTCTTCTTCATTCTTTTTCTTCACTCTTCACTCTCTTTGTCTTTTTCCAAATGGCACCCAAATGCGGCAACACTTCAAAACCTCCTCGCCGTACTGTTGGCGCAGCAACACCACCGAAGTCGCAAAACCCACCTTCCACGGCCATTATTGATTCACAAGTTGCATATCAAGCTACACCTCTCACCGTTGTTCTTCCGACTCAATCTACTTCGGAACCTATGAGTGGTGATCATCCGGAACAAGAAACAGCAGATTCTTCTGAGACCGATTCTGACCACATCTTTCAGGAAGTGGATGACTATTCCTCATCGCTTCTACTTACAGGTACGTCTAACCCTCCTCCATCTACCACTGATGATGTGCCTGTTGATAATCCAGAAAAGGAAAATAATGATTCCTCTGAGAGTGAGGGGGAGGGAGATGACACTGGAACAACCGATCTAATTCCTGTAACCATTAGTGATTCTCCAAATGAGCCAACAACGGAAGTCCCACTGTCTGATGATGAAGACGAAGACATTCCATTGAAGCAACGACTGGCAGGCATTAACCAGAAGAGAAAAGCTACTAAGCCTCCGGCAACACAGTCAACAACTGTCCCATCCAAGAAGCCCAAAGTTCCTCCACAGAAGAAGGTATCTCCCATTCTGGCTTCTCAAGCTTTTTCGGTTAAATTCTTTGAACAAAATGCTCGATTGTTTTATAAGGATCAGTTGAAGAACCGTGAGTTTTTGCCTGAAGTCATCTTTTCTCATAAGAAATTTAAAAGTATGGGTTTTATTGAGTATTTGAAACAGAAGCATCTTAAGATATGGGCTCTTGATTTACCATCCTATTCTCCTCCGCACGTCAAAGAGTTTTATACCAACCTAAGTCCTGACATTTTAGATCCAAAGTCTCCTTGGTATCACAAGTTATATTTTCGTGGTAAGATTTGGACATTGTCTCCTGATACAATAAATGAGTTGTTGGGACTACCTGTGAACGACATAGATTCTGGTCCTTTTGATCTCTTAAAGGAATCTGAATCAGAGGTTGCTATAGCTATTTCCCGTGGCAAACATTCCAAGTTTGGTAGGAACTCTTTTAGTCCCTCTGCTTTTACACTAAAGTTTGCCTGCCTCTTCAATCTTCGGTCAGCCAATATATTGCCTACAACCAATAACTCTCATATCACGTCGTATATGGGTAAGTTGTTCTGTCTCGAAAAATACCCTGATATACTAAACCTTGGTTGGCTAGTGTTGGTCAAGATGACAGGTTTTACTTGCGAGCAATTGGACAAAGACAAAAAGCTTCCATATCCTGCTCTTACCACGTTGATGATTCAGAAGTAAAAGATGGCCCCTATTGATACTGATCTATGTGTCCCACTGAAGTAGTTCTCACCTAGAAGCAATCTTCCGAACCTTTACAATGATTTCAAAGGTGGTCCTCCTCCTGGCGGACAACCGCTTATTGCTGAAATCCGGAAGCTGCTACAGGATTGCAATAGGAAGATTACATTTCACTACAATGAGCTCTTGAAGGAGAAACGGCAGATTGCCAAAGTGGTTGCTGTGCTTCCTACTTCCTTTCATGATGCAGATGATTCTTCTTCCTCTGATGATTCTGATTAACTGTCTAAGATTGCTTCAAAACGAGGGAGAAAGCGAAAAGGGTTAAAGGTAAAAAGTTTACAGGTAACAAGTGTTTGATGATTTGAATTTGTATGTTTTGAATTGGTAGGTTTTGAACTAGAAGTACTGAAGTTTTTTGGATGATTAATGTTTTTTGAATGGTTTTTGATGTTACTCTGATGATACTTTTTATTTGACTGCACATATTGCTGCTTGCTTTACATGTTTTTATCCTTTGCAATGGGGAGATTGTTGGAGAAATCTTTCAAGATTGTCCGAGTTTGTTTTATTGTCGTTCACGATAAGTAGGGACAACAGCATCAACAGCAAGTTGGCAGTTATTATGATTTAAAAGTTGTGACAGTTATTCGTGTGAAGATCTTCTAGAATATCATTTTGTGTTCTATAAATAGGACCCTTGTCACAGATTGTAAATATACTTAGAAATTATTCTTCTATACACATATACATTGAGAGATATAAGTGCATTCAAGAAGAGTGTGCATAGATTGCTTGGAAAGGTTTACACTGGAGTTTTCGACTGATTTTTGTATGTAAGTCTTTCTTGTTCTGTATAGAGTTGTATATTTGGAATAGAGTCTAGGAGTATAGGCAGAGATAAGAATCAAGAACTGTCTGATCGATTTGAGTGGTAGTACTCACAGTTGTTCCAATCTTGCGAAGACGACTGCTGGTCTTACTAGACTATGTTCTAGGGTAAGGAAGGTCGATTAGATTCTTGTAGGTTTCTTGTTTTTTTTAAGTCCTAGTAATTTTCTCCTGGATTGGTATCCCCCAGACGTAGGTCAGGCTTGACCGAACTGGGTAATCAAATCACTTGTTGTGTTTTTCTTCTTTCTCTGGTTTCTTGATACGACTGGAGTCTTGTTGTTCTCCAGTTATCAAGACAACAGTTCCACATTGAAGGATAAAGAAAATCTTAATCCTCTACACTGTTAAAGTGTAGTCTGCCTACACAGAAGACAACCCACTGACAACAAGTCTTGAATGCCCATCTTTCCAATAGGCGCAACTATGTGGTTCCCTTGACTAGTTCTCCCACAAACTACGTCGTTTAATTGAATTGCTTACCTAATATCCTCCTAAAATAAAAGACAAGATTTTTAACCCAAAATATAGAAGTGGCCAATTTCTCCAACACACAAATGCATTCAATTAAACAAAGCATGAAATTAACAAAAATAAATAAGTCTTAAAAATAATACGGAAAACAAATAAACCTAGGGTCCCCAAAGGGAATGTTTAGCCACACATGGCTTTAATAAAAAATATGTCCAAAATAAAATTAAACATAGCAACACAAAGAAACATGTAAATATAAAACCCATCTATGGCTTCAACTCGTCCTAGCCTCTTGTGGTTGGATGACTTGAAGCTTTCAATGAGGATCTTGAACTTGAGGAAGAATCTTGAATATCTTAGAATGCTTCAATCTTGCTTGGAAAAGATTCTTGAAAGTATGAATGTATGAATGGTTGGAATGTTGTAGGAATTGTGTTGTAGGAATGGTTGAATAAATTTCATGCACCAAGAACCTGGTATTTATAGATGTCCACAAGCCTCCTCTTGCCTTGTCATGAAAATCTCTTGCCATGTTATGAAATCTCTTGCCTTGACCAAGCAATTGGGCCGAAAAAAATAGAGACTGGGCCACCTCCAAACCCTCACGGAGTCGGACCGTGGAAATGGATTCCACGGCCCAAAACCGCGAAACTTGCTCTCCTCCAATTTCTGATATTTTTTCGCCAAATACTTCCTGGAATTTTAAGATTCAAACTTCCGACATTCTGCCCTGCGCATCTCAAAAACACATTAAAACACTCACCAACAAACTAAAACAATACTAATCCTCAACTTGGCTACAAATCGCCATATCAAGGAATTAACAACAATTTATTCTAAAATTCGATAGAAAATCCAATTGAACATTGACTAAATGTCAAACTTTTGGCAATGCATCATGATGTTTAGGTAGATATCGGCTTAGGCCCATTACCGCATTGCATTTAGGATAGATAGGTATATGCTAGGTCATGTATCATATGCATCAATGTATGTTGTGGTCGAAGCACCGATTTGGGATAGTGTGATATTTATATTATCTGTTATTACTTTGTTATTTATCTACTTCGGTTATTATCCCTGTTCTTGACTTCCCCCTATTTATCCTCTCCTATTTGATCTGTTGCTAGGTATCGTGTACTGACTCCCTACTTTTATTTTATAGATCCTTCCGGAGGTGCAGGAGCATAGTGGGGGCTGGGTTCTGAGAGGACTTTATCTGAGCTAGTGTAGGATGCATTATTTGTTGTATTTTACCTTCTTTCATTGTTACGTTTGCTTTCTGATCATGTTATCTATGATTTTACTGACCGTGTTGGTAGTTAGCTTGGTATTGCTGTTTGAGGTCGAGAGGACCTTGATTTGATATTCCTTTATGTCGGTCTATGGCCATGCTTGATTCTTTTGAGATTGCTAGGATGACGTGATAGAGCGGGAGACCCGAATATGAATTTTTGTTATTTTGTCTTGGATGACTATTGACCTACATGGGAGTTGTGAATTTATGTGTTGGCTTATGTTTTGTTCTTGTGTATTTTGATCACTCCAGCTATGCCTGCAAGACATTAAATAATGGCTATAACCCTCTATTTGTTTTTGTGTTAATTACTCAACCTTGTACCAGGGAGTTTAAGCTGACTGACCACTAGTTTGGACAAACCACTACGGCAGTAGCGTGCCAAAAAGGTTTCAAATTTTTGAGGTGTTACATCCACGGGCTATCCGAATGCCCTGAATGTGTCGCTCCCTTTTCTCCCACTCAATCAATCCAAAAAGCCCTTCCAAACTTAAGATGAAAAGAAAAGGGGATCGTGAATTCCATGCTGTTATCCCCTTTTCGGAATAAAAAAACTTTGTAGCCGTACCATTAACCAAAATCGAGTAGGACGCAGAAGAAACAAATTTCATTATCAATTGGATGAAACGAGTCAAAACCAAAAGCTAAGAGCACCTTCTCCAGATAACTCCATTCAACTCTGTCATATGCTTTGAGAAAGTCAAGCTTAATCGCCATTTCCTCCTTGCCCGAACGCTGTCGTCACAGATGGTGTAAGATTTCTCCCAAAATGAGGGTATTATCATAAATCAATCACCCTTTAGCAAAAGCTGCTTGGTAAGGCGGAATGAGCACTGGCAAGAAGATTTTCAGCCTATTAGAAATTGCTTAGTAGCGATCTTCACAATGACATTACACAATGAAATTGGGCAAAACTTCCTGATGTCCATCGGCTCTTGAGTCTTGGAAATCAAGGATATGTAAGTTTAGTTAAATTCAGCCACATATATAGGCAAATTGAGGAGTTCAAGAACTGTGTCCGTTGTTTCTTGACCCACAATATTCCAAAGTTTTTGGTAAAATACCAGTGAGAATCCATCCGGCCTAGGTGATGATAATGCCTTCATAGACATGATAGCTTCAACCCCTTCCTGTCACTCAAAATGCTTAACAAGAAATGCATTAATGAAATCAGTGACCCTTGATAGAGTAACCCTAGAGTAACCCTAGTGGCATGAGCAATACTCTCATCCAAAGGCCTTTGAGAAGTAAAAAGGGAGATAAAGAAATCTCAAGCATGATTCGATAGTTGCTGGAAAGTCAATAACCATGTACCATTATTAGAAAATAAACCAATAATACGGTTATTCTATCGTGTCCCAGTAGCGCGAGAGGGAAAAACTTGTGTGTTGCGGTCGTTAAACTTGATTCGGTCAGTCTGCCATTTGTTTTCCTCACGTTCGATCAAGAAATCCAACTCATTGTTCAAAGTGTTCCATCTTGCTCTAAATTCCACTGTGATCGAGGCTTCAATCAGGTGAGCCGACTTGTTTCGAATGCCTTTCATTTTTCTGGAAGTGCACCATAGTTGGCAAAATGCCACTCTTTTAGAACCGCACTAACCTTCCAGAGTTTCACCTCAAAGCCTGCTTGATCCGAGTTCTCAAAAAAATTCCAAGTAGTTTCAAGAAAGTCCCGGAAAGAGGGATCACGGAGCCAAAGGACCTCAAACATAAATCGGCATGTTCACGCCTGCCCATTAGATACCGTGTCGAACCCATTTGTCGAAAACAAAATTGGGAGGTGATCCCACCCCCTTTCATGAAGGACTTGGACCAAAGAGTTGGGCCAAAGAGATATCCATTCCGGGTTTGCAAAGCATCGATCAAGTCGAGCACGCACCGTATGAGGCTCCAAACATTTGTTAGACCATGTGAAAAAACCCTCAAAAACATCCAATTCAACCAGATTACAGAAATTAATAGCATTATGAAAAGCAGACATCTATGATCGGGGTCGCACAAAACCACCCATTTTCTCATTATCAAAAAGGATATCATTAAAATCCCTATAACACAACCACGGCACAAAATTATCCATATAAAGATCCTGGAGCATTTGCCAAGTAAAACGACGTAAAGAAGTAGAAGGCTCCCCATAAAAACCGGTCACCAGGAACATTTTATCATCAAGAGAAACAGAAACATCAACATGATAAAAGGAAGGAGATAAAACAGTAACATTACAATTATTATTTCACCACATACCCTAGCCTCCCGAACGGCCCTGAGCACCAAATGCAACACCTTGGAAATTATTTCGAAACTAAATCTTATTTAAAGTCGGAATAGACAGGCGTGTCTCCATGAGGAAAATAATGTCCGGCTTGTGTTTCCGTAGGACCTCTCCCAGAATCCGAACTGCTCGGGCCGATCCCAAGCCTTGGTAATTCTAGCTAAGGCCGATCATTGGTCTTAGTGGGCCTGCCCGACAGGCTCTGCCGTTTCATTGGAGAAGTTAGATATCGAATCCGACTGATGTGATTGAACTGGACCTCCTTCTTGAAGGTGAGACATGACAGACGACCCATTCCCATAGAGCAAATGGTTTGTTTTTTCGTGAATTTTTAGCGTCTTTAGGAGGACGCCCACGTTTCTTCCTTGGAACAATCGCTTCACTACCAAGACCACCCGACACAACACAACCCACCTCTTTAGCTTTCAACGCAGTGTTTGCCCAGGGGACCCCTTGCTCAAACGGCGTCGGTAGCGCTTTAATCACCTCTCCCCCCCCCCCCCCCCCCCCCCAAAACCGCTTATTGCCTCATCGCACTGGAACTCCCTTAACCAAAGTCCCCCACCAGCAAAACGTTCCTCGTGCCCTCTCCACCCTTCAACCCCTTATCAGCTTGGCCCAAACTCCTCCCCTAGCAATATCCTCATCCCCCGCCCCTGCTTGTGAACCAACATCAAACAGTCTCTTCCCTGCACCGCAATCATAACATCCTGCCCGAGGACCACTAAACTCAGATCGCAGTTATGGCCTAGAGGGCCAGTCTTCACCCGGATCCACAAATCCCCCGATGTAATGCTCTGGACAATCTTTTTCCGCATGATCAAAGTAGCCACAAATGTAACAGTAATTAGGCAGCCTTTCATATGTAAGTCGGAGCAGTTTTTCCTTCCACTTTGGCAACTTAACTTTCAGGAACCAAAACAGAGGTTTGTCAATGTTGCATTCAACCTTCATTCTCATAACTGCTGGATTCGGATGCACATAATCCCATTCTTCAAACCTTCCTATCTTGTTCCCAATGAACCGGGACATCGACAGGTTAAAATGGTTCAAGGGGAGATCTTGAACCTGGACAATGAATTGACTCCATTTCAGATCCACTTCAACTAACGCTTGATCCTGACCAATTTTCCGCAAAACCATCCAAAATCTGTCAAAATGCAGTGGTGCCTTAGTTAAAGCCCTCTCTAGATAATGAGGGTGACGTAACATCATAAGGAACGTTTTGTTCCCAAAAGTCGAAACATCCATTCCTTTTCCCAGATTCAGAAATCGATTAATGGATGAACGAAAGGCCTCGATAGAGAATTCCTGGGGATTCAAAGCCCACACCAACACTCCAAGCTCTTGTTTGTAGACCCCTCATACCCAAAACCTCACCCACCAGTAGAATAACCCCATCGCCTTCCATTTCGAAAAGAAGGACTTGATTCTATATATCAGAACTCAGATCACTCATATCTTCCACCTCGTCAAACAGTAGCGGCCACCTCTCAGGAAGAACAGAATCAACAACCTACTCAATTTTTTCCTTCCACCTCGGCTTCAAAAACCCAAAAAACCCTCCCAATCGCCATCCAGATAGAAAACAATAGAGAGGGAGGAGAGAATCCGTACCTGATATAGACGACGCCATAGCCTGCTTAAAGGAACTATCCAATTTTCGATCAAATACCCAACTTCCAATTATCCTCCCATCGAGAAAACCAACATCGAGTTTCAAGAAAGCCATCATCATTGAAGGCCGAGCAAAGCACCAACCCATTAGGCACAACTTTCTCGAGAGAGGAAAATTCCCTTTTTTCCCACACCTCTCTCGTTTATAGCTTAATCCCAGCTATTTCGATAGAATTAATTATTACTCAATTGGACATAATTTTAAAGAGTTGTTAATTAATCAAGGACCATAATCATTCGATCAACATTTCCCAAGGCTAAGTGAACGAGGCTTCATTGAATCAAATTATAATATAATATTGTCGAATCAAACAATGCATGGCACAAATTATTTCACGAGATAAATACTGTACAATAGGAATTACATTTCAAATCAGAACGCAAATGTGGAAAGCCCATAAAAAATAATAACCTAAAACAAAGCCATAACCCGAAATAGAAAATATGTAAAGAAAAGAAAACCCACCAATCACTTTACAAAAACAAAATGATCAGCAAGAAAACTGGAATACCCATGGACCCGACCCGGACCCAATTTCCATCCAGACCCGGGGCCCCGGACTTCAATTTAATCCCCTTCTTGTTGACCTTCTTCCCGGAGTCGTTGACCTCCACGGCGGCGGCCACCGCCATGGCGTGCCGTTTCGTGTACCAGAACATGATCTTGAACTTCACTCTCGCCGCCAATCGCACTGTGAATCCCACCCTCGATCCATTTGACACTGCGCCGATCGCCGCCGGCCACGGCAAGCCCGTCGCCTGCACCAGAGCCCTCCGGCGAGTGCTCTTCTCGTGACCCTGCTTGAAGTCCGGCACGGAGTAATTGGCCACGGCGGCGGTCGTGGAGTCATTGTAGAAAAAGGTGAGGGTAATGTTGGCATAATGGACGCCCTTGTCCTTCATCTGGTTGTGGAGCTTGAGATCGAAGTAGAGCGTGTGGTTATCGGTGGAATTAAGGGATTTGTTGAGGGCAGGGACGTAAAAGTCCTGGACGGAACAGGTCGGGAAGGAGGTCCGGAGGCTGAGCCAGATGAAGAGCGCCGCCAGGCCGGAGGTGATTATGATGCTGCACCAGCTCCGGGAATCCGCCATTTAATTTGTAGCGTTGCTGACTTCGTCGTGGTATGGAATGGAAGGGGCCGTTTATAATTTATTAATATATAATTCGAAACTTCGGTGAAAAGGTTCGGAAACTCAGAATCAGAAACGAGTATAAGAAATTTCGAGGAATAATGGACCAAGTGAAATATTATACGCGCTTAACACAGTTTAAAGATATTTTTTTTGATAAGGGGCCGTGGGATTCGAACATCAACCCTAAGATTTGAAAACTTGATCGTTAGGCCAAACCCCAATCCCCAACACAGTTTAAAGATATTTGGAAGGGGTATAATTAATGTTATATATAAAATTAATAAATGTCTCGCAAAATATTAACAAAATGACATAATTATTCTTCAATTAATTATACTATATTTATTATATTTTGTTTTTAAATTTTTTTCTTTTTTGGTTTCTTTTTACATTGGGAAATATGAATCTCTAGATATCTATATTATATATATATATAGATATCAAATATGTGATTCATAAATTTTATTGTCAAAGTATCACTATTAAATTATTCTTAAAATCATAATTATATTAGGGTTTTGAAATACGTCACCCTCTTTTTATAGGCGTCGTCCCCCAAAAGACGATTTTGCCCCTAGCCCTTGTATAAACTTCTTTCACCAAATCCTCCCAAACTTATTAATTTCTCTCTCAAGATTTTTTAAGGAAAAAGTACAAGATAGTATGGCGGAGGAAGGACCAGGTTGCGGGAAAGAACTTATGGAATTAAAGATAAAAAAATACGTCGATAAGCGGACGAAGGAGCCCGGCGATCGTGCCCTGCGTCCAGCCAAAGCGCTATCTACATGCATCTCAGCCTGTGCCAAGACGCATGCGCCCTACCGCACATGCGAGCGCACGGCACGGTATGTGCCCGTGACCATGTGTCCGAGGCTTGGCGCCTCGGGGTTTGATATTGTTTTTATCTTTTTTTGGTATCATTTAGTGTCTTAATATGTTTAATAACCCGATATCTTGTGTGTATACATAATTGCAAAGAGATTTATGCCCTATGTTGAAATGAATTGCAAGCATTGTAGGGCAAGATGGCGAAAGAGGAAGGGCACTTTTGGTGCGCGGCATTGGAGGAAGTGACCCCCCACCACATTCGTCTGGAGGGAGGTGGAGGAGGCACAGGCAGCGTCCCAGGCAATGGAGATGCCTGAGCAGCCGATGGGGGTGCTCGTGCAGTATACGGGGGGCTCGTGGAGCCGGAGGCGATGGACACGCGGCTGGAGTACAAGGACATGGGACTGGATATAGCGTCCTCTGACGAGTTTGCCCCGCAAGGATCCACTGGACTTGGAGGCATGACGCAGTGGCGGGACAGAGGAGGGAGATGGCAGGCGGTTGGCTCGACTTTGGGTATGTGACTGAAGCATATAAGCTGCGAAATGTAATGCACTATAATTGGTTCATTATTTAGATATGATGTAATTTCAGGGACCAATCGGAGGTCCAGGGCTGGTGGGGATGCAAGCTGGATCGTGAGTTGCCCTATGCTTGGTGGCCTGATTGATGGCACAGTGATCCCCAGGTTCGTGGGCAACACTGCCTATTGCATGTGGGGGGGGGGGGAGGCGAGATGCGAGGCATACTGAAGTTGCTGAACAGGACGACAGTGTGCCAGAATATGGTGGCGGCGAGGCATGGGATGGCGGCGCTTGCATGGGCGATGGTTGACGGCTCCGGATTGGCACACCTCTCGGGCCTGATGTTTGGACATATTAACCATCCGTTGGTATGTGCATTCGTGGAGCGGTAGCAGCCCGACACAAACACGTTCCATATGTCGTTCAGAGAGATGACGATAATGCTGCACGACGTGTGGCAGATTTTGCGCGTGCCAATGGAGAGCAGGGTGGTGACCACAAACTCCTACCCGACAGAGCTGCAGACGACGGCCATGTTGGCTTTAGGGATGACGATAGAGCAGCTCATTCGGGATCACTGGTTGGGAGGGGGAGTGTACACCGACTCAGTGCATCAGCAGTGCATCACTGATCAAGTCGTGGAGACCTAGTCTATCGGCTAGGTGTGGATGACTCTGGGTACCACCTTGTTTGTCGACAAGAGTGGCAATCGGATATGCCCTGCTTGCGCGCATGAGGTGCAGGACGGTGCAGAGGTAGCGGCAGGGTACTCGTGGGGTTAACCGCGTTAGCGTATCTCTACCGCTGGTTGGGGGTGGCCACTAGAGGAAATTATCAGGGTCTTGCTGGCTGCTTGACACTGCTATAGGTATGGATATACGAGTACTTCCCCTGTTTTTATCCCGAGCGCGCGAGGATAGATATAGGCCCTGATGCCCCCCGCATGAGCACGTGGCCAGTCCGGGCCGAGGACGGATCGAAGACATGCCTGCAGGCACTGCACGTGCAGATAGATAGGCTTACAGCGGCAGAGGTACATTTATTTTCTGTCATTTACTAACTATTCATGTTATACTATATGTATATTCCTTATTAGCTTGGGTTATTATTGTTGTATTACACAACAAATGACTTGGTTTCCATACGGGCCGAACTTGACGATCGAGGTACGGAGGACGCTGCTAGTCGACTTGATGCAGTACTAGGATATAGTCGAGCCACACTTGGCCGTGCATATCTTGCACCAGCTAGGCTATGTGCAGGTTATCTCCCGCACATCATGCGACCGACAGTAGCTATACGACCTTGGACTTCTAAGTCGTACAAGGTCGAGTACATGCAACACCCAGCCAAAGACATTTGGGAGATATTCTTGATGGGTACGATGCAGCGTGCGTCCCAGAGTATGTGGACTAATATGAGGTCCATTCGCATTCGCGACTCCTACCGGGCAACGATTGCGATGAGGTCGTGACGGGGAACGGAATGAACGCCGAATACATAAGTATCTTTGTTTGTTTTGTAATTTACTGATAGCAAGTAACATTAAATTGAATGTTTAAACGATAACCTAATAATTTCTTTAAATTTACACAGTGATACACTCGGCGGAGCATGCTTACGAGAGATATGTTGGCCGAGCTAGAGGCAATGTCCACACCCAAGGTTGCGTTGGTTCTTACGCGATTCAGCACCATACATGGGGAGATAGAGCGAGACTCGCGTCAGGCCAAATGACTTGTATTTGGCTAGGTTACAATTGTTTTAACCCGAATACTTTTGTTATTTATTAATAACATTTTATTACTTGGGACTCACTAAAGGAGTTGACTGAATTATGACTCACTAATGCACTTGATTGAACTTTCATTTACTAATGCACCAGACTGAATAGTGACTCACTAATGCACATAATAGGACTATTTGAAAATTAAAATTGTGATTCAATCATTAAATCATCTTCATTGATCCCACGGTGCTACATATTCTATTAGAAAATCGAGCTTGTACTTCAGTCATTAAATCATCTTTATTGATCCCACAGTGCTACATATTCTATTAGAAAATTAAGCTTGTACTTAAGTCATTAAATCATCTTCATTGATCCCACAATATTACATATTCTATTAGAAAATCGAGCTTGTACTTCAATCATTAAATTATCTTCATTGATCTCACAATGCAACATATTATGAACGATTTGATCCCACATTGCTCGCTTATGCGAGTACAATAGATCCCACCCAGCAACACTTAGGCGGTGGTGCGTGATCCACCACTGACAGATTGGAGGAACTAAAAAGTTAGGGACCAGGTCTAGGAAAACGTAATGCAAGAACTGCTGGCCCAGGTATGTGATCGCAATCTCCCTGTTGGGCGTCGTTGCACCCAATGGTGTGTTGAGCGGCAATGCAGTAGCACAGTACACCGGTTAGTTCGAGCCATCACCAAATCCATACAGAAATACAACCGCATTGAAATGCGTGGCTACTGGAAATAGGTCCTGCAAAACCTCCATCCAATGGTCCGGCGTTGCATTACTATCCTCGTACCACTTCATATGCCAGACGACGGCGTCAATCCCCTTCCAGTATATCGGCTCGCACAGGGCCCTATGTGTCAATAATTCATCGACCATGCGCCTCCGCACTGCCCTCCAATGCACCTCGCTGCCCAACACGAAATTCTTTACGACCCGAAAACCACAGTTGCCATCGGCGCGCACATCGACCACACCAGTGACGTAAGGGCTAATCATCCTGGGGATCTAGTCATAATAGGGTAGTGACGTTGGATCGACGTCAAGACTTTCATTTACAAGAGGGTATCAAATATAAACGCACTGGTAACAGTTGGTATGACAATAGATTCTTCCCTATCGGTGATACTTATCGCATTAGTGCTGGTCGTAGTGCTCCTGCCGGACGGCTGGGAGCTGCGCCCACGAGCAAGTGAGGAGCTGCCATGCTTGTAACGCCCCCACCTTCCCAGTGGGTGTGCTACGTCATACTAACTAATCTAAACTAGTGGCCAATTAATTTAGACTCGCTAGTAAAAGGCAGGTATGACTCAATCACGTAGACAAGCAATCACATAACGTTCCCAATTCTGAATTAGGTATTTTCAAATAGGGAAAGCAATAAAACACAAATATCATAAAGCTAAATTCACATTGTCAAAGACATACCACCCAAAATACATAAGTAAGGTCACATGCCCACTGCCTAGTAACAGAACTATTAAACACACAACCAGTCAACAGTCATGATATATACAACAAAAGATCTTATCTACAGTCTGCTCGCCTGACCCCAGATGCTCATGCCTGATCATCCATACCTGAAAGACATACAACATACACGGGGTCAGCATACACTAAGCAAGAGGTCCCCCACTAATATAGGCAATCATATCAACATAATATAAAAAAACGACATTGTTAACCAACTCACCCGTCCCATACCAGGCTTTCGATGAACAATTGATAAATAATAAAATGCAAGTGATGCATGAGCCATAACGCCCACCTACCTACCCAAAATGCAACGCACAAGCGCAGGGACCGCGTCTCCGATAACCAGCATACACACTGAACCACGTGTACCACACACGGGCCAAACACATGCGCACATAAGTCAGTAATCATACCACAGCTCTATCTTCCATGCCTTTGAGATATTGTGCCCCCAGTCTTACAAGATCAGTTCGCACGTGATTCCGCGTTTGCCGTCGCCTCTCGCTTGGCTTCATGGATCATCTGCGAATTCCTTGCTGTTTTTTCTTCGTGATCCTTGATTGCTTGATCTATCCATTCAGTTGTGACATTGACCCTGGCCAGTTGATCCCTTAAGTCGGCGACCTCTCTCCATAGTAAGCTCGTCTGTTCCTTTACTTCCTCAATCTCAGGGAGTCGGAGGGTGTCATTAGTGTACCTGATAGAGTGGCCTAGCTTGGCGACTGGACCTTCCTGCTATTCGTTGGGAGCCTTTTCTGCTCTGTGCTTCCTTAACCATCTCCTAAGAGCTCCCCTAAGAAAGACTCGCCTAGCACCTTCTCGCCAAAGGTTCCTAGCCCTTATTACCCTAGTCCGCAAAACTTCCTGGACTTCAGCAAACTAGTGGTAGACAAATAATACCTGTAGTTCTCTTTCGCGATACCTTACCTTCTCTAACTAATTCATCCGTGCATAGGTGCGAACGTCCACTCTCCTGGATGATGCCGTGACAAATGCATCCATTCTGCGCAATTCCTGTCCTAGTTTAGCAAACCTCGCTTGTGATGGTTGAAGTCCCTAATTTAATTCTTCAAATAGGCATCCTTCCACTGGCGTATATCGAGCTAAGATATCGCCATTGTTTATTTCCATCCACAGCTCACCCTATTCAATTCTTCGTCTTGGCTGGTCCACACCTGGACTTCCTTGTGGAGCGACGGATGAAACTTCTAGTGGTGTGTATGATGTTCCTGCTGCTGGATCTTGCGGTGGCTGAGAAGATACCTCGACCCTAGCCGACTTCATTGCCTCCTGCAAGTTTTTCTCATTATTCTCCTCTATGGTCCTCTTTCTGGTCCTCTTTCTGGTCTGTGGAGAAGCTACTGCCTTGCCTCTATCTTGTGGAGGCTTCGCTGGGCTCGCTGCTCCCACTGGACTTGTGCCAGTTTGTTCATTTCCTGAAGTGAGTGTTTTCTGTTCCTGATTAACCTCTTCTTCGGCCACATCCTCGTCGCTGGTGACTGGAGAATTGAGATTGATTCCTGATGTGTCTGCAGAGGTTCAGTCTTCAGAATCCCTTCCTTCTTCTGGACCAAATTGATCGATTAACTGCTCTAATTCGTCAAGTTAATATGTACGATATGCACATCTAATTCTCATGGAAGCAAAAATACAATACCTATAGACACTGGAGAAGGCACGAGAAATTTCATTTTTTTTCATCCTCATTAAGGGGCACAAAACATTCCGCAGCCACATCCTACAAACAAATGAAACCTTAACATCATAGGGTGCTCAATCACTGCAGAAAGCTGATAGATATTAAATTGCAAATATGCAGACTCCCGCGCATATGGAAATCCACAAATGTCACCTTAGTAATTTCTTCTTCCTTCTGCTGAGGCCGCGATAAATGGAACGATAGAATACACCTTTCAGTTTCTTCTATCCAATATAGTAGGGTATTTAGCTTGTCGGTTCTTTTGTTTACCCCTTCCAAAATCCTCTTAAATGTGGGCGGCATCCCCGAAAAATCTGGTACCTGGTCCGCTGAAGCTCCTTCTCGATTATTCATTCTGTAGAAATTGAGGAAGGTTTCCAAGATTTGGGAAATTCAGAGATTTGGGAATTTGAGGAAGAAGAAAAGGGTAGTGCTTTTCGCAGCCCTTAATTTCTCCATGTAGCCGTTAGAAAAGACGATTACGCCCCTCTTTATATTATATATAATCTAAATTCATTTTTATTCATTTCACACCTCATATTTCAAATCAGAGAGTATTTTCAGATCTACTGTGTGATTACTGCCAGAATTATGTCGAACAAAGGACATTGAGCCGGGAAAGACTTGACGATAGTGCGGGTAAGTTAAAATTTACCTTTTCCGGGCACATCGAAGCCGAACGGGCCTCCTCGTGACCGAGGCGCCCCTGGATCTCGCCTCTGCTCTCAGGTCGTCGCCCATAAAAGGGCGGCGGCCTGAGCAACCGTCTCCCTTTAATGGGAGACGACATCCAAGGCCGTCTCCCATTAAAGGGAGACGGTATCAAGGGCCGCCGCCCTGTAAACGACGGCGGCCCTTGATACCGGGCCGGTGCAAAGGGCAGCGCCCAGGCGCTGCCCTTTGCTGGGCGGCGGCCGTGCATGCCGCCGCCCTTTAATAAGCGGCGGCCTGTGATGCTGCCGCTTATTCGTGAGGAACGGCCTTGATAACGGGGGGTTTTTCGCCTCTTTTTCGACTCGTAATTTTAATTTTTCATTTTTGGGGTAAATTTGTAGTGTATCAATGCTATTTTGTAAAAGTTTGCTGACTGTTATAGTTAGGTTAATGAATATGTACGGCTATATTGTTTGGAAGCATGTGTACCACGAATTTTTTTAGCATGTATGCATTGAACTTATTTGCGCAGGCGATGAAGGAGGCGGAGAGGAAGAAGGCGGCGGCGAAAAAGAAGGCGCCTGCGGGGGGAAATGCTGGAGAGAGTAGTCAGCCGGGGGTGGGGGGACGGAAACCCTACGACCGTGGCGTGACGGCGTCAGGGCGCAGGGAACGGGAGGATCGGATGCGCGCTCTGCAGGAGCAGTTGTTGGCCGTCCAGGCTGAGGGGAATGGCGCGGAGGGGGCGGGGGGAGATGCGGAGGATCCCGCTTCGGTACCGCCTGCAGCTTGTAGTTTTCACATTGAAGGTGATAAGGAGGGGGTGGCAGCGGGTTACAGTGAGGGTGGGAAGAGTGGTGGCGTGGGGCCAGGAGGCACGACGTCTGCCTCAGGTAAGAAACTAAACTTTTATAGTGAGTTACATATGTTATTGAATTGTTGCCTTCGATCTATACATTGAAATGGAATTTTTACAATTTGATCAGGGGCTACGAGCAAGAAGTCCACCATGATGGAGGATTGGACCGTGACACGGTCATTGCCCGGCAGTCCCCTTGATGGTGCGGTGATCCCGAGTTTTTTGGGGCACGTGGCAGCGCGTATATGGGACGGCGAGACACGGGGGCCGTTGAAGTGCCAGAACCGGAGAGATACTCATTCCAAATTGATCAAGTCATTTCACACGTTTTCAGCTGAGGTACAAGGTTTGATCGCAGGTACCGGTTTGGACCACCTTCCCGCCACCATGTACAGTAACATCGATGTCGCGCTCTTGTCGGCATTCGTGGAGAGGTGGCAGCCCGACACCAACACCTTCCACCTCCCGTTTGGCGAGATGACCACTCTATTGCACGACGTATGGCACATTCTTCGCGTGCCTGTCGATGGCGATCTGGTGATGGCCGACCCGAGCGTGGATCAGATGCAGAACCACTGCATGGATTTTTTCGGCCTGTCGCGGAAGGCATTGACTACGCGCCACTATGCTGGGGGTGGTGTGCTCGTTGATTCAATTAAGGAGTATTTGATTCGCAAAGGCACGGATCGGACCAGGATGATTGGGTGGCTGTGGACGGCATTGGGGACAGCCTTGTTCACGGACAAGAGTGGAAATCGGGTGAGGCTGTCGCTGCTGGAGGAGTGCAAGGGAGAGGTGGACACTGTCGGGGATTATGCGTGGGGTGCTGCGACCCTGGCGTGTAACGCCCCCACGTCGCACAGTGGGTGCGCCACGCCGTATTGACTAACCTAGACACGAGGCCAAGTAATCTAGGCTCGCCAATACAAGGCAGGTAAAATAAAATCACGTTGACACGTAAGCATAAAAGGGTTCCCAATTCTGAAATTAAGTCTTTTCGAATAAGGAAAGCAATAATCACATAATTACATAATCAGAGTCACGTAGACACGTTCACACCAACCGAAACGTATAATAAACTACAATACACAGTCACCGCCTACTAACAGAAATGGACTACGATCCAAGACATATAGACACAACACAACAGCCAAACAATTAAAGAACTAACTAAAGCTCTCTCATCCCAAATCCCGGATCAGACGTGCTGC
>MAYD01509782.1:0-11896 GCA_001909325.1 Ruellia speciosa
TTTATTCCTTTTTACTGTAATGTTTATTAGCGGTTCAAAATATTACAAAGATTTTCATTTTTGGATTATCGAGGATCAGATTACTTCAATGGTTTGTACAAGTTTTTTTATTTCACTAACCAGTACTATTCTAGATATGTCTTGGTATGAATCCTTTGTACTATAAAATCAAATAATTCTAGAATAAGATTTGATAAGTAATAGTAAAAAATCGAAATTCATTTATCAACAGATTTGCTAATCTTTTAGTTGCTTTAATAATATGTACAATTAGTATATCCCGTCAATATAATAATAAATCTTTTAAACAAGTAATAAAATAGAGTTGTTGTATATCAACAACACTGTAAATCTACATTAACAGTAAATAAATGATCCAAATATCTCATCCAACACGCCTGTTGGAAAAATGTTCCAACTGAATATCTCTCCCCATAAAGTGTGACTACATATAGTACTAGTATTAAAGATATACTACCTTCGTTTTTTTTATTGATACAGTTTGACTTTTACACTATTCACACACTCTAGTTTGACTATCATAATGACTTATATTTAAGAAAAAATATAATCATGTGAGGTCTTATTAGATTCGTTTTAATGTATATTTTCAAAATATTAACTTTATATATTTTTTATCTATTTATAATTAACGATATTAATGATTCAAAATATTAAATGCGCAGAGAGAAGTGTAGCAATAAAAAAAAAAATGGAGGTAGTATGTGATCTATAGAGTAATAGACTTTTATAATCAATGTGTAATTAATTACTAAATCGCCCCCTCAAATTTATAAATATACAAAATTTAGTTAAAAAAATACCGAGAAAAAAATCTAGACGTAATAACAATTAGTACTTCATACAAGTTCTTGAGGAAGGGAGTTTTCCATCGAGCAATTTTTCCTTGCGGCTTTTCTTGGTAGTTCCTTCTATGATGGCGACGGCCGACCATCTTGTCCCTCGTTGGTTCACCCGTCTTCCCTCCTCTGCGGGGGCCTTTCTACTTAGTTAGGAGTTCTTACTTGCCATTTGGCTTATTCCGATTGTTGCAGTGTTTCGGTGGCGGTTTCTCCCCCGGGTGGGTTTCCACCCACCGACGCCGGGCTATTTTAGAGGCGGTGAAGGCTTGCCTTGCTGTTTCCTGTTGTGGATTCTTGTAAGGAATGGTTCCTTTTCTCACCGGGATGTGCTTTGACTACGGATTGGCATTTCGGTGCTTCGCTTTGGGTTTTGCCCGTGTTTCTCCTCGGCCCATTGTGTGGGTGTTCTCTTTTCTGGCCTTGTTTATGGAGGTCCAGTTCTTGGTGTGGCTGGTTTCCTGCTTGTGTTTTGTTTTGAAGGAGAGGACTTTCTTGATAAGGAAGTGCTGCTGTGCTCCTGAGCCTGTTTTGGGTTCTTTTTGGATTGCATTTTGATGGATGTTAGTTGTGGTTTGTATGATTGCGGAGTTTTCTTGCATGCTGTGAGCCTTTCTTGCTGGTCGATCTATGATTCCTGTGTGAGTGGCTTGGGTGTTCCTATTGGCATATGTGTTCTTGGTCTTGGTTTTGCAGGTTGATGGTTGAAGGATTGGCTTTCTTGTCATGGCAACTTTATATATGGTGCTCTATGGTGGTATGCTCCTTTGCTCTTGCAGGAATTCTTTTTGCCTCGTCCTCAAATTTAACGGCGCCGAGATGGGTGATGTACCTATGTTAATAATGCACTTTTAGTGTATTCAGTTCTGCCTGAACCAAATTGTTGTACCGTAGTTTTCTTTTGTGTACCAAGGTTGGTTTGAGGGTTTAGTTTGACTGCCTTTTATATTGATTGTTTTTCCTTATGTTTGAATCGTATCATGTGGAGAAGCTAATAGAATTACATAAGACTTTTCATTTTTGGGTAGTTTAGATTTGATTCTTAATTCAGTCAATATATTGCATGATTCTATGAAAAAAAAAATCTAAACCTAATAAAATATTTGATAATTATTGACCTAATATGTTTTCATGAAATTAGATTTTTATTTAGAATTTTTTTTTTTTTATCAACTATTTCCTCTGACAGTTATTTTGTTAAATCATTCTAAACTATTTAGTATTCTGGTGGATATAAAAATCCCTTTTTATTTGCGTATATTATGTTGTACATGCAAAGGTGATCCCTACATTAAACATGAGTTGCGAGGCCGAGCACTATTTGCCGCATGATTTAGTGGTCAAAATCCTTTTGTGTCTCCCACCGGAGTCCCTCCTACGCTTCAGAAGCGTCTGCAAGTTATGGTTTTTCATAATTACCGATTCCAAATTCATCGCAGACCAACGGGTAAACGGCCCCGCCAGCTTTGTCTTTCTAAGTGCAGTCGTGGATTCTGATCCTCCATCGGTTAAACTTAATTACCATGTGTATCCCGAAAGAAAACGCGGATCAATCCGTGATACAAACAACTCTATGGAGAAGGGATGGATCGTTGTCTGGGGAACGTGCAATGGACTTTTCTGCTGCACATGTTTAAGAATTGCAAATGACACCAATAATGCTTCCACACACTTGTGTAACCCTTCCATCAGATGGATGACTACCCTTCCAAATCTTCCCTTCACCCTTCGAACCGATCCGGACTCTTTTGAAAACCAAAATTTGCAATTAATTTTCCATCATTACAGTGAATTCCGGTACGATGTGGGATTTGATCCCATTGATGGTGATTACAAGATCCTTAAGACAAGACACAACCGTTTCCATCCGAGGGATGCAGAAGCTGCAATTTATTCATTGAATTCAAGATCGTGGAGAAGAGTGTCTACCCAAGTCCATTGTAAAGTTCCCTGCCAAAAATCGGTTTTCCTGCATGGGTTTATTCACTGGTATGGCTGTCAGCGGGATGGCAGGGACAGAAGTGTGATGGTATTTGATGTACACAATGAGGTTTATGGGGAAATTCAGTTGCCTGAAATGCTTCAGAGTTGTAATGAGGTTTTGATTTCTGCGGTGAGAGGTTCGCTTTGTGGATTGGCGGTATGCAGGGAGGGGAAAGAGTGGAGCAGTGAGGTGTGGAGAATGAATGAATATAGAGTTTCTGAGTCATGGGTCAAGCAATTTCGAGTTGAGCTTTCCATACGATGTTCGAGGTTGTATGGAGCTAACTCTTGATGGAAAAATCCTATGCACTACTAGATACGAAGTTGTTGGGAGTAATGAAGCCCAAGAAGGGCATCTGCACTTCATTTTGTATGACCCTCAAACAAATGAGTATGCCGACATCTGTCGTGCGCATTCGGATTATGTTGTCTTTCCACTCCAAGGAAGCCTCGAATTCTTTGAATTCGAGCTACTAAGAGCTATATAGTATATATGTAGATAGGGTTTCTTTAGCTAGTAACAATTAATGTCAGTACTGAGGAACTACTGGCCTGACCTGGTTTCTTTATGCTTGTTAATGTTATTCCATTTGATTGGGGGTATGTTTTGGACTTTTGGTTATGTTTATATACCATACTGTTATTTAAGTTTGGATGTGAGGGTTGTTTAAAATTCAATATGAAAATTACAAAAGAAGTTTAAACAACCAACTAATTTTGGACTGCATCCTCTGTCAAAGCCATTGGAATTGCTTTTACTTTGCTCATTGTTGAAATATATTTAGTCATCTTTAGGTATGGTTTTCTTTCTTTTCCTTTTTTTCACATTTGAAAACACGATATTACTTAAGGGTAAGAAGAGGAGGAACACATATTGACCACCACCAATATAATTATTACTATATGCATGCTACTTCTTCTGTTTCTATAATCTTTTTATCAGTATATTTTGAAATATAGATTATATTTTTTTAATATATTTTATTTTTTATTAACTAATAAAATATTATATTTTTTGTTTTTATCTATCCAGTCGACTAGTAAAATATTCTATTATCTGATCTCTCATTCTACTAATAATAAATTCTCTATTATTTCTCCATTCACTATTACAATACATAATTGCTCAAACTGATTTGTATAAATATTTACAAATATTATAATTTGTTAGCAAATTGTTGTTTATGCAATTTCCCTGAATGTGCAACGATATTTCTTTACACAATACCTTTTATTATGAGACCATTAGATCCAATATATGATCCGCCACCATAAAATATTACTACATAAGTTGATTATATATGTTGTTGAATTTCCCTGCCCCACTCCGTCGTATCGACTTGTATTGAAATATATAGTTGATAAAATAATTGTTTAATTTATATATAGACAAAGGAAAAAATTGTAGAAACCTCAAAAAGTAGAAAGATTTGTTACTTGAACGGTAAGATTAATTATATGTAATTTATGGAAATTTTATTTTTTAAAGGAAGGCCTCTAATTTTAAGGAGATTTTTTTATTTTAATTTTTGGAAATAATTCGAATTAAGGCATTAGGTCCGAACTAAGGAAGGAATGATATATGCATATCATTGGTAAATAAGTTCACTGATTATTTTTATTGTTTATTTATTTTTGTTAAAGTGTAACTGGAAGGAATATACGTACATATCATCTTTGAGATACAGGAAATCTAGGCTATCTTTAGAAGAAATTGAATACGTATATATACAACCCAAATCTACTCTACTTCCTCAATTTTTAATTTTGATCTATTTGTTTCCTCCATAGTCAGATGGCAGATTTGCTCTCTGATGATCTCATCATTCAAATACTCTCCTGGCTTCCCCCGGAGGACCTCATTCGCCTCCGATCCCTATCCAAGCTATGGTATTCCATAATCGCCGACGCCACATTCATACAACTACATCGATCCCACTTCGGCAACAGCGCAGTTCGCATCATAATTCCCAAGCAACCAGCCTTGGGAATCCGCCAATTTGACCTCTTCTCCAAAAGCAATTCTGGGCAACTGCAATGCTCGAAAACATGGGACAGCTGATCGTTAATGATAGCATTACCAGGGAGAGATGGTGGTGCAGCTATTCAGGGTCCTGCAGTGGCCTTTTCTGCTGGTATACTTTTTGCTACAAAACATGCACACGTGGTCCCGTAATGGTGTGCAATCCTTCCATCAGACGGACAATTCGCCTCCCGGAGCCGCCGGACTGTTCCTTTGCCGCCCTTCCAAAACCTTTCTTGGTTGATTGTGGTATTGGGTTTGATTCAATTGAAAGGGATTATAAGATCCTAATGATGGGACACAGATCAACATGGGCACGGGGGAGCGCTCCTTCCTGGAATAAATTCGCAGCAGTTTATTCCCTCAAGTCCAAGTCGTGGAAAACAGTTGAAACCACCCGAGTCCCTGAAAGGATTTTGTTTGGTAGATCGATTTCCCTCAACGGATCTATTCATTGGCTTAGTTTTCCATCGGATCAGGTTTTGTCGAGAGCCAACGTGTCTATAATGCTCTATGATATCCGCAATGAGGTTTTTAAGGAGATGCAATTGCCTAATTACTTGTTCAGTGGTACCTACGGGAAAATCTGTGTGGTTAGAGGTTCACTCGGTGCAATAATTTGGAGCAGAGTGGGGCAGTTGCTTGAGCTATGGGAATGTGAGGTGTGGATAATGAAAGACTACAACGTGGATGAGTCGTGGACCATGCAATCCAAAATTGTGTTACCGTATGAGGTTAAACACGTTTGTGGGGAGACAATTGGGGGCAAAATTCTGTGCATTTATTATGACGATGCGTGTAAGGATGGAAAATTGGCTTCAGATGATGGAAGCTCAGTTGAAGCTGAATTCGTGCGTTACTGCCATTTGGTTTTGTGTGATCCTCAAAAAATGGAGTTTACTTATGTTTGCCCCCGAGAAGGGCTGGGCCATTACATTAAAGAAGCCTTTAGCCTTGAGGGTAGTCTTGAGTGTCTTAATTTTTGACTTGATGGAAAAATGTTGTGCCCTAGATTGGTTGTGAGGTGAATGCTTAACCCAAGGGCATATGCAGTTCATTTTGAAATTTGTATGACCCTCAAACAAATGAGTATGCCAACATTTGTCGTGCACTCATGGATTATGCATGTTGTCTTAGCCTTGATCATGTTTTTAAATTCGAGCGATTAAGTATATATATGTATATATGGTGAATTCAATGGTAACTTAACGATGGAAGCATTCAACATTAAGCCATTCTCAGGATAATATCAGGCAGATGAACTGAGGTGGTCCCCTTACGTTTGTTAATGTTATTCTGTTTGATTAGGTATGTTATTTACATTTGGGATTAAGGTTTTAGGGTTTAGGGTTTTGAAAGGACAGTGAATGAGAAAACAACCCCTCTACTCTCTAGTGTGACTGAAATGATTGTTAGGGTATTCCTTTGATTCACAAGGTTGATAAAGAAATGTCAGAAACAAAAATATAAATATGTAAAAAAAATGTGTAAGGAACATTAGGCACTTGTTTGCTTATATGAATAAAAGAATATCCAGCAAGTCCTAAAAATTTATAGCAAATAGAAGTTATGCAAGATTTCATTGACCATTTTCTTAGTTTTGTATGAACTTTATATAATTCACTTTTTTTTTCCAGCATAACTGGATTTCACAGAGGCGTAGCCAATTATGTTACCAAGATCGATGTCTCTGTAGGAAAGTACAGTTTTAACTCATCATAAGAAAGTTTTGAACCTTATTAAGAAACATGAAGGTGAGGATGGGCATTTGGATCAACTGTGGCTTCAAAAGTAGAATTTATATGTTGTTTAGTATGTTTTGAAAGGATGTTATTGTCCCCATACTTCTGTAAACTTTGACAACTACACACAGTGCATAAACGAATGAAACTTGAGAATCATTGAAACCAAGAGATAGCAATGCAAATATTAGGCCACAAAAAGACTCCATACCACCCTGCACAAAACTAAAATAGCACGCCATTGCTATACACAACATATATAATTAGTCAAATTTTCAATTACAAGATATATCGGGACATTACTCTACAACACACTACACAAATACTTAGGTGGGTGTTATACCAAACTATCAACGATACATACCAAACTTGAGTTTCATATGTAACAATGATGGACCCATCAGTACAGTAGATGCATGCAACTTAATTATACTATAATTCTGGGTAGCTAAAAAATCTCAAGAATACAACATTAAGACAAATACATTTACATACAAAACATATAATTAAAAAACCAACATGTACCATGATTTACAAAATATACCATGACATTGATATATAAAATAACCCTTCAATGCTCAAGTGCTGCACTACTACGCCAAACAATGTGTTCTCTCATACGTGCTTTTCATTTTGAGATTGAATGGCTTCACATAACTTGAAGCAAAACTGTTCCCACGCATGTTCTCCACTTTCGTAGTTGCATTTCAGTTCAAACCTCTACCAACCAACTTCAGTTCCAACCTCCATTTGTGGTTCATTCTCATTCCTACAATATATGGCAACAATATAATATCAAAGGAAGAGCCAAAATAATCAAATGAAAAGTATATAATTAATACCTACAAATATGATTTTGGGATGCCATACATACTTAACCTTATGAAAGTATCTAAACAATTCTAATTCGATGTCAACTGGAACTATGTTGATTCTTCAACAATCATAAGAACATATTTGATCTTGAACAAATATTACACTATGGTGTTTCTTCATCATTGAACTACATTACATGAAACTAACAAAATGTTTCCAAATTTGTTACTTTCTTCTCTTCATTACAATTATTAATTAATTAGCGACCATTTTGCAGACCATACCATACATTTGAAATACAATACCAAACCCTCATAATGCATACCATACTATTGTTTGATGCGTACCAATTATGAAAAACTTAGTACTGTTTCCGTACACAAACATTACCAAACCTCTGGGCGACAAAAAAATTAGGGAAAGATAAAGATTGCAACCAGCATATACAAACCCAGTAGCATATTTGTAGAAGACCATCTCATCCGTTCATTTACAAAACATACATAATAAGTCAACTATGATTACAAAATATACCATGGTATTGTTATACAAAATAGTAGAATACTTAGTCAACTTGTACAATGACATACAAAAGGATTCATAGAGGGAGTCAAAATTCATCAAACGTTTCTAAGTTTTCTACTTACCACAAGCAATCTTAATCTTGTATGTGCATTTACACCGATCGTGTGGATCATCTGTTTTGTCCTATTGAGTTAAGACCTTCGGTCCCGTTGAGCACAATTTGATGAAAACTTCTCTAACTTGGTCTTCATACGGATTAAATTCATCCTTTATAGCCTTATACACCATCCACACCCCCTGAACTCTCCACTCCGCTTAACTTCATTTTCCTTTTGCCCTGTCAATGGGAATTGGACATAATCGATCAATTCAATCATCTGTCGATTGAATTTCCCAATATCAAGAACCTCCCTTAATAGCCCACAAGCATTTCTACTATCTTGTTTCTTCGATTCCTCCAATATCCTCTCGTGGAACAAAAGAATTGGAGTTGCCCAGAGGGACTACCTTGTCACTAAAAAATGAGTCTACAGGCCATGGTCTTGACAGGGGATTGCTGAAGTCCATTGGTGGAGATAGTCTTGTTCCACTAAGTTGTTGCTGATTGCTTACAGCTGCTTAGCAACAAACCACCCCTTCGAGACACTCTATGACAGGGACCTCAAATGGCTAAAGGACTTCTGCTCTGTGTGCACACTTTGGCACCCAAAAAACTAGTTTCTTTGCAAAAGAGATGAGGAGATGGAATCATTTTCATCAAGCATTGAAATGGAAAGATCAACTAAGGCCTTCGTGGAGTGACAAAAATGTCTCTCGCCAGTGGTCCTCTAGTTGTCCAATGCACATAAGACAATATCCAACTGCTTTTGCCACTATCTGATTTGCTCATCAGTCTCGAATAGCATTACAAACATCCAAGGCCTTCACACCCCTCTCAAAGAATTCCATAACGTAGCAACCCATGGGAGGCTTATTTAAATTGTTGTTGTGATTGAAAACGATCACTCTGAATTCCTCTTGCGCGTCTAGAAGCTTCCAAATCCATTGGATGGTGAGTAGCTCATTGGAGCTGGCATTCGCCAAGTCTCGGAATCACTGGGCTACTAGGCACCGCTAAGCTTCCAATTCGACTTCCTGACTGACGCCCTTGTGTGTGAATTACATGGACTGGACCTAGCGCTTGCTCAAGATTGAAAATTGCGTGCTTTTAGGGGATCATGATGCCTCCTGAAAATCTGTTGCTGCCATTTCTTGAATTATATGTAAGCAATATGAAATCATCAAACAAAACCATGACAATTATAAACCATTAGATTATCAAGCAGCACTTTGGTCTAAAATAAAATAGGAATTCATATTCGTTGCAAATTACACATACAAAGGACAATCTTTTCCAAGATTACAATAAGAACTAAGAACCCTAACTACAATTCTACAAACAATAAATACCGCAAAATAAATCCCAATAGAAAATCAGTCAATGTTAGAAAAATTTCTTTCTTTTCCTCCTAATTCAAGCAAACCCAAATACAGAAAAAGTATCAAATAAAACTCCTCAAAAATGGCTAGATTCAAACCCAAGCATCAAAGTTACGAAAACCCAACAATCCCTGAGATAGAAACGGATAAAAGCAAAATAAAGGGTCAATTTCATTCGTCCGAGTGCAAAAGAAAATGAATGAAAGGGGATGCTTTGAAACCCTCATTCAAACCCTCTTGAGTCTTGTCACGATGCTCTGTCAAATCCCTCCCCAAAGTTGAACCCTCCTCTCACCTCTTCATTTCAATCCTTTGACTCCCCTCACACTAATAAAAAAATACTCACAACCAAATAGTAGAAATTCTACACCCAATCATTGAGATAGAGAGTGGAGAGAGACAATATAATAAGAGTTGAAGTACTTACCTATCCAAGCGTTGCTGGAGATGATCACCTTTCCCACAAACACCGACGAAGGATTTGCCGTTGCTTCATTCTGTTCAGTTCTTCAACTTTAGAGGAATTTCATTGTTTTGTTGTCTTGTAGGGGAAGGCATAAATGTAGCCCTTTTAGTCTTTTCACACTATTGATGTGGTTAATAGTTTATTAAGGGTATTAGGGTGTACCACACTATATAAATTCAAGTAGGGAGCAAAGTGGGATTTTTATGATCTTGGGGAGTTTACCCATATAGTTGTGTTATGTAGGGAGGAATTGTGGGGAGTCCCTTATTAAAAAGTAATGTTTCATGCATTATTAAATGATAAATCATACTCCTAAATAAATAAAATTAATATTAAAACTATTTGTAGGGTATTATTTTATAAAATACTATTTAATAAGTACAGTAATAATTAAATTAATTAAACTTAAATTGTACTCATTAATCCAAATTCATTTGGGGACTGAGATTTGTTCCAACCCACCAGCTCCTTATCCTTCGTTTTTGTTTTCCCCTTTGTAATTTGCGTAATATGGGCACCCACCACTTTTAAACAATAATGTATAAAAAAAAATTCATTTAACGAAACTGAGATATTATACCCTAATTTTTTTATTAAATTTAAATTTTATGTCACTCATTAATATAGATTAATTTATCGAAACTGAGATATATATCCAATCCCCACCGGCACATGAATTACGAAGTAATTTATTTTTATAATGTTAAAACTAAGAGATTATTAGTCAACCAGTCATCACAATCAATTAAACTAGTAATCGAAGCATAGAGGTGTATATTAATTATTAAAATAATATTTAGATCATAAATGACTTAATAGTTTGGTGGTTAAAGGGGAAGTTAAAATGCTAAAAGTCATGAGTTCAAATCTTATGTCAATCAATAAAAAATTTTAATATGTATTTAATGAAATTATATGAGTAAATTTGGAATTGAACCATAGTGAAGTTATTCGACAATTAACTAATAATGATTAGCTTGTCGGATTAACGGTAGCGAATAGTTAATTCAATTAGTTGGTTTGATTAATTTTGTTATATAAATGAAAAATCAAGCTAGACTATTCTGCAACGCTGGGAATATACAACTTTTCAAAAATAATTTTTTTAATCCTAAAAAGCTAATTTGAAAAATTATTTACCAAACATTAAAATTAACCATTAAGCATCTAACTGTCAAGAGTAGCCCGAGATGAGGCTAATTAAAATTTTGACTTAAACTACTTAACAGCTAAAAAACAGACTAGTTTCCAAATCAGCTAAAAGTTATTTACACAACTATTTTCCAAACACCCTTTTGGCAATTTAAATATGTAATGCTCGCCAGTTGCTACTTGGGCCAGACAACAGCAACTGTCTTCTTGGGAATGAAACAGTTTTGAAAATTTACACCATTGTTTATTTGCAAATTTTTAACATTTAGGAAAACTAGCTTCAGACTCCTTATTTTATCCTGCTAATAGGTTGACAAGTGGATTAAGAGATTGTCCAGCAAAAATTACTTCTACTCAATCCCAAATACAGGAAACACAACATATTATTAATAGGATTGATCCCAACATTTTTTGCTACTCTAATTAGGGTTTTATCCTAGGTTTTTCCAAGCATTCATGATCCAGTTAAACATCAGAAGAACCACCAAAATTCAAGTAGGTTCATCTAGCTTCACTTAGAAAGAACAATAAAACAGTGAACTCTGCGTCATAAAACAAGCTACAACAAAGTCATACCATCTCTGCTGCAGTATGAATGACATGGAACTCTTCACTGAAAGATAACACCAAAAAATATTCAAATATCCATGTATATCACGCATTAAATGAAAAGTCATATATTTCATTTGTAAAACATCCGTGAAATGTAAAACGAAAAGATACCTTGCAATTTGTAAAATAAAATCTAATGCAAATATTCTAGGAAATTTCTCAACTGGCTTCACCTAAATATTTTTCACGGAGAGGTAAGGAAACTAATAAACTACTTGAAGAATGTGCATTTCATACT
>MAYD01509955.1:0-16008 GCA_001909325.1 Ruellia speciosa
AAAAAAAAAAAAAACTGGTAACTTGATACATATGACACAAGCAAGAGATTCTGTAAAAAGATTTCAGACATCTACCGCGCATTTTCTAGCATCTGAACTTTTTTCGCAACCAGCAAACCACAGAACTGTCCTCCTTACAATGGGCAGCCAAAGTCTTCTAACACTGTCATCCTTGTTAGCTGGAATTGATGATCCATTAACCCTGGTTGTTGCAGCAAACTGATCTTTGAACCTTGAAACGTTTGTAATTTCAGACATCGATCTTGTCTGAGCTGGATCCAGTGCCTTCAATGTTGAAATATGTTCCATCTCATTGTCTGAATCATTACAACCACTAGCTGAGGTATGTTCAGCTGTAAAGGCCTTGTACTCATGCCGCTTCCTTTCCATATCCTGTTTGATCTTCAAGATTTGTTCTTCACCTGAAAGATTTCTGGCAAACCTCCCACTAGGAGAGTGATCAACTGAGGAAAACCTTTTGCTCGACAGGAAGTCCAGCATTTGGGAATTCAAAGACATCAGGTCTGAAGAGTTCACGTCACTCCATCGACTTTTGTACATTACATCAGAGACAATGACCTTGTGCCTAACACTATGGAGAAGTTTTCCATCACTGTTCTTGTTGCTAAATTCTCGAATCAAGGGATCTTCTTTTCTCCCCCTCCCCATATTCTGAAATGTGTTAACCATATTGAATCTCGAAGAACTTGCTTGATTCTGCTCTCTCTGAATGTAGAACTCGAGATTTGGCTCATCTGTTGAGGCACGCAGATTGCTGAAGCTGTTGGTGCATGCCAAGCTTCTGAGATCTCCTGCATCCAACCGGTACCTGCAGAGTGGACAACTAGAATGGTTTTCAAACCACTTGTCGATGCAGTTCATGTGAAAGGCATGTTGACACCTTGGAAGCAAACGAAGGATTTCAGTATCCTCAAATCTGGACAAGCAGACTGCACATTCAAGCCCTTCTTTTGATCCTTTGAGGGAAGAAAACCTGAAAAATGGAAGTGACTCGACTACTCTTCTATCAATACCTGAGTATCGAGAGCTTGATCTAACAATCCAGCCGGGGTGTTCCACCTCATTCTGATGATGCAGTTCAGGTCTGTAACAGAACTTGCCGTACACCACAATGAGAAACATTACGCAGAACATAATTGATAAAGCAATTAGCACAGCTGCTATGCTCGGATGAAGTGGATCGACACCATGCTGATTGGATGTTTCCTGAGCTCCGACGGATAGGAAAAGGCAGAGAACAGCGAGCACCTCCCACAGTGCATCCATTGAGTTACTGGTTTGATTTGTTCTCTGTATGAATGTGACCTCAAAATTGATCTATTACAACATTTGTTGAATTAAATGTTTTCAAGTCAAAGCTTGGTTCTTTGGTTTTCTCCTTGGATCTTTCTTTCCTTCTTCAATTAGGACTTATTTTATTACAAAAGAGCATCTTGACACAGGATCCTGTTGGAACATGGAGCCAAATTGTAGCTTTCAAACGGGAAAAGGGATATTTGTAAATTATTAGCCCTCCAACCACATAAAGCCGTATTGTATTGGCTGAAAAATATTGCATGTTGGCATAAGAGGAAATTACAACACCTGTAGCTTTCAAAGACAAAAGACAATCAATAAAACAAACAGATATAAAAGATATAGATCACAGACATTTCTGCAGAAACTCAACTTTACAGCTTAATTTTTGCAGCTTTGAATTGTTGAAGTTTTCGGAACGAGTAAAAGTGATCTTTTTGCTATCTTGCTTTTGGAATTGACGTCAATACACTTTATAGTGGATTTAGAATCCCAAATGAACATTCCTTTCTAGTTTCCACACACATACAGAAGTTATGAACAATGCACAACAGGGGCATCTTGCCAGTGGCGGGCGGGGTACATTTTATTGCATTGGAAAGAAAGCCCCATGAAATCCATAAGGCACCCTGCTCGGGAGGGTGATCTTTGCAACTGGCTCGTTGGAGAAATTCTTAGTGTCGACTACATATACCTGTAGGAATGTGCAAAACCTTACCACATCTTAAAGAAACTTGTAGAAAAACAATGTTAATGGATCAAAGGAAATTTAAAAACTTGCCTTAGATGTATTATAGTCTTCGTCATGCACAAATGTAATGATCCAACCATCATCCTCTTCTATTCCTCCAGGATTTGCGACAAAAGTAGCCCCCGAGCAGAATGTGTTCTCCGGAAACTTATGGTACTCTACCTTGATGATGTCCTCACCTCGATTCTTGTCCTGGTTTGCATGTTTTGAACTGTTACAAGAGTATAATAAAGTGGTGAAGCAGTATATGAGGATGAGTGAGGGCAATATTACCGGATAACGTTCAGGTCTCCTCTGATCAAAGTAAAGCTTGGCTAGCCCTCCATATTTTGCCATGCCTGAGGAGAGATTTTCAGCGTTTCACCTGTTATGGTACCTGATCTAACTAGAGCAATTATACATCGGGCATTGTGGTTTACCTGATTTAGAGCTTGCATTTGAGTCGACCACCTGCATGTAGCCAAACTTATTCTTGATACCACAGTATTTTCCATTAATCACTGGAAAGTCCATAGAGTACTCAGTTCCCGTGAGATTCCTCTCTGCCACATCTCTGGTGTGCATATTCAGTCTCCACTCATAAACACAGGAGAAGAACGACTGTTCTGATTTCTCTTCTTTGCCACCGTGCACATTTACATGTCTGAAACCTTTGGAAAACCACTCGAACTTATTCAAACCAAAGTCAGGGCCAGGGATGAGTGAGTTACGAGCTCTACACGCCAAGACTACTACCTGTACACTCATCCAAGCGCAAGGCAAGAATTGCAGATCAGATGTCGAAATAATAACAAATTATCGATATAGATGCAGGTATAGCTCATTGCCTCATCACCAAGCTCGTAGCAGTTGATTATATGAAATGTACAGCATGTTTCCACTTCAAACCATATGACAGAATCTGCATCTCCATAACGAGGCATTATTCCAATCCTTGCATATCCTTGTTTGTTGTATTTTATCAGCCTAGACGGTATTGGGATGAGTCAGGCATCATTCTGGAGTCAGTTTAACTACATTGTGTGCCTGATTTGTACGAGGAAAGAGAACAATGCAAGGAACACTTACGGTCCACCAGCTATGAGTCGATTTATGTCTAAGGTTACGGGAAAATCCAAGATGACATTGTACCTGAAGGAATTATGATGCATCCAAAAATGGTGTAAAAAATGGTAAAGCTAAATCTCTCTGTGTGAGTCAAACTTCAGATAAACATATATAACCTTCTGGTAACCCCTATTTCATGGCAGAGGCAACATCTATTTAATTCAAGATCCACTTTGCGAAGTAGTTTCTGTCCATCAGCTGCAGGGAGGATGAAGACTGGTTATCAGCAGTTGAAAAGAATCGAAATTCAGCTCTTGTTTTGGTTCTGATAATCACCTAAACATCCTACATTTATACCTGAGACTATTCCCAGTTCGAAATAAGGTTTTTGTGGATGAATCCCCATAATCACAAGCTCTTCTGTGCCTGGAGCTTTCTGTGCAATTATGCAGTACAAAAATGAAGTGCCAAAAAGTTGCATAATAGTGTAAATTAGAGGTACGAGGAACTACCTTAGGGTGACTGGTGAATGGCCTCCTCCAAGCTCCATTGACATCCCAATTTTGTATAGTTTCCAAGGTACGAATATCAAATTCTTGAGGGATATGGTTCTCAGCAGTAGAGTAGAACTTCCCGCTATGCTCAAAAACATTGGTGTTGCTCAGATACTTATTCACAATCCCAAATCTCAACTACAACAAGCAGTTATAAAACAAAGTTATTCCAAGCTAGAATCATCAATTTTCGTCATTACATAATACCATGTTTTGCCTACCCAATTGAGTAGGTAAGCTGACAACACAGCTGCAGAATCGCCTTCTATAGCAGGAAGAAATGCCGGTCTATTTCTTTCTCTTTCAAGTTTGAATGTATCTGTTATAACATGTTTGTTATTGTAGGAAATTTTCCATGATCCGTTGTCGTGGTCTTTACAGAAGTACAAAGCATGGAGCATGCCCTCTCCTTCTATCCAGCAATGACTAGACCTCCCAAACACAGACTTTGTCGACTTTAATCCCCCGAACAGGGGATTTGGCCCTGAGTAAAATCACAATTGATCATGTGATATTTGATTAAGTCCATTGAAGTGTTGAACAAAATGACAAGTGAAATCTTTTCAAGACGAAAAAGTAGAGACAAGCGAATAATTGACTTTATGCATAATAATCATCTAATTATGTCCTTGAGCTATTTGCCTTTTTCATGTTCCCTTGCAACTAAAAACAAAATTTCAATTCGATAGTTGTAACAATGGGAGCGTAGTTTGATTATGTTGTGAAGTTGAGCACATTTTAACAAGAATCCAAGAAACAGATATGACTGGAGATACAGTCTATAGCCAAAGGTAGAAGATTTGGAAGGTTATGCAGAGAATCTAGCAAGAAGTTCATTCTCTAGCAAACAAGAATGGATCTTTCTAGTTTCAGGTTTTTAGAATAATGTGTTCAATTGTTACCTAATTTTCAGACTGCACTGCATACTGTTGGACCTTATCTGCACTACCAAAGACAACTTTTGTCATTTGCATCCGAAAGTGAGACTAATGACAAGCATGTCTGGATAATTAAGTTTCTTGTTTCCAGAGTTCCAATCCTCTTTCGTGAACTTCAACAATGTCTACTTGGCAGTACGGTAAGAAACAGAAAATCCTACCAAACAGTAAGTCAGAAAGCCATGGTTTCGTACCGTTTTTTATGTAAACACCTTCCAGAAAATCATCTGGAATTTTTCCTTGGATGGTAGCTATAGGTGCAGCTTCGCCTATCTCTTCCACCGGAGCAAAGTTGGTCTTCAAACATACATGACCAAAAATATGGAAAAATTGTCAAATGTACTATAAAACTCAACAGCAAAAAATTTCCATATAAACCAAGTGCTACATAAATACCTGAGACGGTTGCAGTGGCTCATCAATGAATTCAAATGTCAGATCAACCAAAACATCTAACAACCTGACAGAAGCTTCTCTAATTCTTCCATTAGGGACATTCACCTGCAAAGGCGGAACATTTTGCTTCAACGTCCTCAGTAATGGCTGATCAAATCCACAAACAAATCAGACAAAGTTGAGTATCAAAGAGGTACTATATATATATATATATACATATATATATAAGTTGGATTGATTTCTTACTGCAAAGGAAGATGAGAGTGAGACTCTCAAGTGATTAAATTTGTCAAAGAATGGTATCCTTTGGGCAGAGCCACTCATAAGAACCAACGCTGCATAACTGCAACTTGCCATCTCTTATTTCTCCCAACACTTACCCAGACCACGCAGCATTTAAATATGAATTCTAGCAAGTTGTTTTGACCAAGGAAGAAAAATGAGACAATCTATGATGATTCTATATCTCTAGATAAAATCACTTCTTACAGCAAGGGCACTGGTGATGTCTCTAGCATTTAAATCATTGATTGTGACAATGCAAAAACACCCATGAGGTACCTTTGACTACAATTTCAGAAAGCAACTAATGGAAATTCCATCATGGATAAAGCCAAGACAATTCGAAGAACCGGATTGGTGTCATTCAATCATCCTTGGCAGCTCATTAAACAAAGACTTTAGTTAGGCTGTCAATTTTCACTTTGTCAGGAAGCAATATGTAGACACAAATAATTACATATATACTGGACAAGTTCATTGCCTGAAGCTTCACTTGTCATTTCTAAGTAGAATTAGGAAATTACAGACAAGTACAAATTCAAGACAGGTAATATATATGGGACATGTATAGCAACAGCAGCAGCAAGTATTGCAGTTCATAAGTTGACATAAAAACATTGTATAGGACAAACCAGGGAATCTTTTAAATTTGAAAATACAAGCAGGTTTTCAATGGAGAAAGAAGTAATAATAAGACAAATCAAGGAATTTTACCTCCACGCTCTGGACTTTAAAGATTGTCCGTTGACAAAATTTTTGAAAAGCTTGATGCTGTTCATTTGCTTCTCTCACACTCTCAAATAATCTAAATTATCTTCATTAATAATATACGTGCACTTGAGAAGCATTTCACCAATTTGCAGATGTAATAGACTTTAAATCAACAACATTTGCTCTATAGTATTTAAAAACTCCCACTCTTATTATTCATAGTCAAATATCACTATCATACACAATTTATACACCCTCATATTTGTAAAATAACTAAAGAACTTCCGCAAAGATTCCACGGATCCATAAGGAGCCCCTTCTGGGCAATGCAATTCTGGGCACTGCCTCTCCTGAAATTTGTTTTGCATCCACAATATACATCTTCAATAACATCAAACAAACCAGTAGATTAAACCATTGTATAATTTTAGGGATATTGCAACCCATATGCAAATGGAATGCATGAACTGGATTTTCTTACCTGAAAGTGCCTGTATCTTCATTGGGGACGAAAACGAAGATCTAACCACCGTCTTCCTCAGCCACCCAAGATTTAGAAGCAAATGCTGCTCCACTGCAATATGTGTTTGCAGGGAACATGAGATATTCGAATGTTTAACCATTTCATTATTTGTTTTTAATTGGTAAATTTAGGGTTGGTCGTAGGAAAAAATCCATGGCAAATTCTGCTCCAGTGTAGCCTCGATTCATAAACTCGGGAGGAAAGCATACCGTCCTGATATGTGGTTAAGCCATTTTCTTTGACCGAGTTGACATTCTTCAGACCTCTGGAAAACCACTCGAATTTGTTGATGCCCAAATTTGGTCCCAGAATGAAGGGCTCCCAGGTTTTACATGCCATCACCACAACCTGTTATAAAGTACAAAAAACTGCCATATCGAGAGCTCCTGGAAAACTTATAAGGGCAAGTAGCATGGACATAAAAAGGAGGTAAATCTGCTACAATCCAAACCTTTGCAGGTCCACAAGCACAGCAGCCATCAGCAAAACCAAACAAAATACATAGATGGTGCCATTCCATGCTCAATGTGAAAACTCCTATTTTTAGGTGCACGACTAAATACAGTTGCTCTTTGGAGACACAATAAACTTGTTCAAACTTCAAAGAAGGATAATTTGCAAGCACCAACAAGCTCCATTAGGTGGAAAAAAATGCAACAAAACAAAAACAAAAAGGCAGCCTTCAATACCATTATAAAAAGGCATGGCATATTTTATTACCTGAAAAAGTGATAGACCAACAGTGAATCTTGCATTGTGTTTGAGATTGTAACGTATGTTCCAAAGTTCAGTCACATGTAACTTATGAGCAAGATTTCAGTTTAGCAACATGCACGACATTTTCCGCGTGGAGTTCAAAATAGAATACTGCACAAAAAGCTATCGAACATAAGAGAGCCCCTAGCTAGCCTTTCAACAAACAAACCAAGACAGATCCGTTTTCACCATCCAGCACTTCAAAGACGAGGCATGCAAAGGTTTCACGACAATTTTACTATTAGAGCAAAACATTGACAACGTGAGGAAAAGAACTTAAAAGTCATTGCCGTCTTCCATAAATAAAATGCTTCCATCCACCATCCAAAGCAATGCACGCGTAAGAAATCCATTATTGCTTTCCTTGTCATCATGAGCCAGTCTTTGCTACGAATAATATGCTTGAAAGATAAAATTTCCGATTGTTATCAAACACTTACTAATAGAATATCAGAGTTAGTTGCATTAAGCCTATATTGTTCGCCAACCTCAAAGTTCTTAGTAGCCCATTTTGTAGGTGCCATGGACCTTTGAGTATAGTTCATTAGAATCGAAGAAAAGATAAAAGATGAAAGAAACAAGATACAAGGAAAAAGAAAGCCAAACTACCGTTCAATGAAGACGCAACCGAAATCTTGGAATTCGACCTCGGGATCTCCTTTGCCACGAACAAGGATCCAAGCTCCTTACCTGATTTGGAAATCTAGGGAGAGTGGACGGCCAATTGCTTGGAAATGCAAGACTTTCATTAATTTTGGAATCAAGTGTAGATTACAATGGGAAACTCCTCCTATTTATAAGGAGGGAATCGTCCAACTCCCACTTTTTGGAGGCCAAGATTGTTTTACCCTTTCGATGGATGGCTAAGATCTTTCTAACTAGGCTTGAAGCTAGGTAGGTATCTAGGGTAGGGAAGTAACCTCTCCCAAACCTATATGTGGATGGACGAATTACACACCAAACTATAAGAAAAACAAGGGATTTTCGTTCAACAAAGCAAAGATAGCCGATTTTAAGTGTTCTTGATAGATGAACTAGTTGAAGATGTGTGATGAACTTGGAAAAACATCTTGAAGGCCTTGAAGAACACTTTGAAGATGCTTTTTGATCCTCTCCCCATGCCCCTTGGGTCCTTTTTGGTGTTATGGACGTCCTAGCCAGCTCCATTGGCCGTCCTCTTCCTCAAAACAAGACATGATGCTCCTTTCCCAAGACATGCTCCTAAATCATACAAAACAATGGTTTAGTATTCTAGTATTTGCATATATGAGTTTACACAAATATGATAAACATATGGAAAATATGCTCCTAAAATCATGTTTTGTGTCTTTAAATGCTCAAGACATGTCTTGAAAACTTAATGATCATATCTAGAATTCTAGAGCTTTGTTTGGGGTGTTTCAAAATCCCACGTGACCCTCATGACGAGCTCTTTATCTTGATGGAATGATTTTGGACTTTTGGTCAAGTTTTAGATCCCCTTGCCCCCTCTTCGACTTGTAGACTCATTCGGGCATTTCCATGTCAGTAGGGGGAAAAAACTCAATATTTAATGAAAACCCAAATAAATAAATGAAAGAGAGAACTTAAATTTCCTCAATCCTCAACAAATAAAGTAAAATATTGTTGATAATTACCAAGACGATGATAACATGTTGAGATAGTGCAAGACATTTCCTTGCATGTATGTCCATGGTTGTGAAGGACCACATACCCTGACTGTCTTCAATCCTCATTGCCAACTTGAACGCTTTCTCTGCTGACAACCACGAAGGTACCTAAAGAAATTACCAATATGCAGTGCAAAGTTGATGAAATAATAAAACTAGGCAGTGCCAAAAATGCATGAATTTCTACTTGTGTGAATGTGCGGATAAATAGAAAGCTTACCCATATTATGCTAAGGCATGACCACCTTGATAGTCCCTGGCACATCCAAAGAAGCGACCATGTTCTGTTTTGCCCTTTCAAATATCCTTAACAAAACTCGCAATAAATCAATAAGAACAACAGAATCTTCAATGATGAATGTGAAACTGAAAATATACATGAACTCGAGCTGGTTGTCACAGCCCCTTGGCAGCGCCCAATTGGAAATTTTTTCAGCAGGTAAAACAATCCAGTTAAGTAACTCTTCATTCTCTCCCTGGTATCCTATTACTAAAGATCAGAAAAACGAAGCCAATTTACCTATCAAAATAATTCAAAAATCCAATCATTTTTTTTTGAAAGGTAAGGATTTTATTAAAAACATTGGAGCGGACATGTTCCATACAAGATTAAGACCGAAAATGTAAACCGAGGCCAAAAGAGGGCCGGATACAGTACACATATGACATATCATAAAAATAAAATAATGATGCTCAGAAACTCCTCATTTGACAAGGTCAGGAGCAGATTAGTTAGGAACCAGAGGCCAAATTCTTAACACCTTCACATCTGGGCCGGATGATCAACCATAGAGGTTTGTGCGGGAAAGCCAGTTGAAGGAGGGCCAGCAACACGTGATTGAAGTAGAACACCTTTAAAACAAATAGGCCTCCAAAACACCAGCATATGAAAATTCCAAAAGGATCATCGCGCCTGAGACAGACCAAACCAAACCAAACCAACAAGAGCACCAGCGCAGTAGGCTGTAGCAGAACCAAACCAACAAGGGGCGAAACAGAGCCTTGAAACTGCGACATGGAATTCAACCCAAGGAGAGATCCACAAGCACCAACCCGGCCAACATGAAACAGGCTGTGACTAAAGCGCCACTGCAAAAACAGGGATCCACTTTTTAATCCCAAGAGGACTCGGGTGAGTGGAGCCCCCGTATGGCCGTATCCAACTTTGAACTTCATCGAGCTTTAAATTATTTGTCATCCACGGCGAGGACAAGACAAAGTGCTAGTTGTGGAATTAAAAACGAGGGACTAATACAACCCACTCCATCTTTTATACCGGAGGACTTGGGGACTAGGAAAAGTTATAAGGCCTGTGGCCGAGGATTAACTAGGTGCTAGATTTGGATTTGAAAACGAATGTGTAGTTCACCCCATCCCGTTCCAGCTTATGTCCCGTAAGGACTCGGGAAGAAGGGCCGGTAATTGCCACAAATCATCCACAGTGACGGAGTATGTGACATAGAGATAGAGCTGATTAATGAACCAAATGCCGTTCATGAACATATTTTTTACACTTTAGCACTGTAACAAATAAAATTTTTATTTGTGTTGGATTCGTTTACGGCTTTAAATAGAGAGGGTAATATAGGGGACCTCCACTGCCCGGGACAACTGCCAAATTTTAGTATCTGTTTCCATGGCTTATAGCCAAGCTTTGAATGTCTCCCACAGGCGCGCCCCTCTCTTGGGGCGAGGAAGTCTGCGAGCATATTCCTCTCCCGCTGAGTGTGGGAAATCTGTATGGATCCCAAATGTTCAAAAATCCAATCATTTAATTAATATTTCGCAGAAATCTATTATTCTCCTTAACAAATGGAGATGCAGGATAAGATGGGGTCCAGGCAGGTAATAACACAAGGTCTTCATCATTCTAACAGGTATCAAGGAATATATAACATCGAAACATTCACGAATCTTGACCACCAAGATTAAGAAAAAAGTTGAAAAAATATTTAAGAAAAAATAAACCAAGAATCTTAATCATTCAAGAAAAACAATATAGAATCTTATACAAGAAGAGAATTTAGGAGGAAATTCAATTCAAAAACAATGTTGAAGAAAAATGAATTCAAGAATTCAAAATCAAGATCCAACGTCATAAACATTTTAAGAAAAACAAGAACGATGGAAGAAATTCAAAATTTAAGGAAAATAAATCAAGAATCTTGACAAGAAGGTGAGGAAGAAATACAATTAAAAAAGAAGGATGTCCAAGAAATGAATTCAAGAATCCAAAGTCGAGATCCAATGTAGTGAGGAAGAAAATCACCACTCTCTTGGAGTTGGAGAACAAGGAGAGAAAAACATGGAGATAAATTCCTACCTATCAAAATTTGGTTGATTAGAATGAGAAATGGGAATTGAATCTTGGAATTTAGAGATGGAATGGAAGGAGAAAGCCCAGCGGTCAGAATTCGCAAAAGCTTTTAGGAATTTAGGCTAGGGTTTATTGATTGAAAGCCGTTAAGATATTTAAGCTTGACGGAGGAGTAAAAACTAAGGAAAAAGGCGGGGATCCGAAACTGTCAAACTCTTTAATGGGCTATAGTTATCTCTACGGAGCCCATTAATGGATTGGGCTTACTGTTATCAATCCAAAATAACCTCATTAACCACCTAATTGACGGCTACATAGGCTCAAAGCTGGCCGATGAGAAGGGCCTTATTACTGGCTCGCCAGGCAACAAACAACTCAAACTCTTTCTTTATAAAAAATAAAAGATATAATATATATATATATATGCATGTATTGCATTTTTACTCGAAGTGTAGTTTCTGTGGCTTTGATGTATGATTATAATGAATAGTATATTTCATAATGTAGCTTGAACCAAGAGCATGAAATGTGAGAATGGAAAGATATAGTTGAGCAGGACGTCTAGAAAGCGTTCATAGACTAACCGCTTCAGTACTAATTAAAATGTGGTACGTAGTGGAGTAACATTACAGATTGACACTAGTCTGTTGATGCAAGATATTCCTACATAATATTTAAAGCTCTAACTTGTTACTCATAGTGAAATATGATCACTACACACACTTTCATACACACTAACACACACACTCATATTTTGTAAAATTACAATAAACATTGTGCAAAGATTCCATGGAATCCATAAGGAACCCTTCTGGGCAATGCAATTTTGGCCACCGCCTCTCCTGAAATTTGTTTTGCATCCACAATATACACCTGCATTCACATCAAACGCACCAGTTATTTAAACCATGTGTAAATTTTAGGGAAGTGGATTTTATTACCTGAGAAGTGTCTGTGTCTTCATTGTGAACAAAAGCAATGATCCAACCATCGTCTTCGTCTTGGTCTTCCTTAGCAGCCCCAGATTTAGAAATAAAAGCTGCTCCACTGCAATATGTGTTTGCAGGGAGCATGTGATATTCAACTTTCATAAACTCCTCCTCGGCTTTCCCCTCGCCCTTGTTAATTATTTTCCATAAGGCATCAGTTCAGTTGTTACTCATATAGCCATATATAAGACAGGCAGAACATGTTTATGACATTTCATTGCGCTCTTGATTCTTACATTGGGAAGTTGAGCATATCTGTCTTCTTGATAGAGTTTTGCCAGACCACCATATTTAACCACTCCTGTTTGTCAAAAATAATTAAAAGAGTCAAAACTAATACTTTGTGAAGCAGCTAGCTTTGATGACCCTGACGATTACCTGCAGCTGAGCTAGCAGTTGAATCTACAACCTGGGTGTATGCATATTTGTTTTTAAGACCGGTGAATTGAGGGTTGATCATGGGAAAATCCATGGCGAAATCTGTGCCGGTGAGATGGCCTTCCGTCACCTCTCCAGTTTTTATGTTTAGCCTCCATTCATAAGCTCGGGAGAAAAGCATACCATCATGATCTGAGATTTCGCCATTTTCTTCGACTGAATTGACATGCTTCAGGCCTCTGGAAAACCATTCGAATTTGTTGACGCCCAAATCTGGTCCCGGAATAAAAGACTCCGGGGCTTTACATCCTGTCACCACTACCTGTTTTAAGGTTGACATAATTGTCATTTCAAGAGTTGGTTGTTCTACATGACACAACCACATGTGTTGTAGGAAGCTTAATTAGTAAGTAACCAAACTCACCTCGTCGTCACCATTTTCGAAGCAATTAATCAAATGGAATGCACAGCTTGGTTCCACTGGAAACCACTGGACAGAATCAGCATTGCCATAACGAGGCATTACTCCAATTCTTGAATATTTCTCCTTTTCATACTTTATTAACCTATATTGTTGTTGTGAAATGATTTGTGAGAACGGTAAACTGTAAAATAAGCTATCCGATTCATGAATTAGTCAAACAAATTAAATACTATAAAGTATAATACTTACGAGCCTCCTTTCAGAAGCCGATTCACATCTACGATTATGGGAAAATCCAGGATCACATTGAACCTAAAGAATTTCCACAAAGATCCATCAGAGATTCTTGAAATAACACGACAAGAGTGAAGAGTCGTAGGTCGTAGGCAGAGAGACTACCTCTGCGTAACGCCTATTTCATGGCTGATGACAGTCCTGTCAAACTTGAGATCCGCCTTATGAACCAGCTCCATCCCGTCAGCTGATGAAAGGATGAATTTAGGGGCGGAAGCGAAACAAGGATTGGAAGGGAAGGGGCCAACCCTAAAATTTTACCTCATTAATTTCTTAATTCATACCACCTCGTCTTTTATTGCACATATTCTAGTTTAACTATTAGTTATGATTTATACTTAAAAAAAAAATAGTCATGTGGGTTCTTGTTAGATTCGTCTTAATAAGTATTTTCAAAATATCAACTTTATATATTTTTTACCTTTTGATAATTAACGATATTAACAGTTAAAGTTCTGTATTATATTGGCAAGCGTGTCCGCTCCAAATGTTGCAATCTTTAGGAGACGGAGGTAGTATTTAATTTATTTTAGTTCCCAACGCAAAAAGATCTTCATTTTGTTTTCCCTTTTTACTTGTTCACTAACAGAGCTGATATGTAATGCCTCTATAAAGTTGACATAATTAGTTCTTAGTTACGCATAGAGGAATGTGACCCAAGATATTCAACTACATATATGTATAGTACCCGAGATGATCCCAAGTTCAAAATAAGGCTTCTTAGCATCACATCCCATGATAACCAGCTCGCCTGTTCCTGGAGCTTTCTACATTTAGGGTATACTTACTACACAAGTTAGTTAAAATGAATCAACATTAGCAGATACGTTCCCTTCAAATCTCATGTACTATACCTTGGGGTGACTAGTGAATGGCCTTGTCCACGCTCCATCTATAGTCCAATCCCCTAAGGTTCCCAGTGTCTTTATATCAATCTTTTGAGGAATATGATTCTCAGCCACCGAGTAGAATGTCCCGGCATGTTCAATGACATTCGTATTGCTGTATTTCTTATTCGGCATCCCCATCCTCAGCTGCAGCAACAATAAGTTAAGCATAAAAACTCTCTTACTATACGAGCTAAAGATACTGCTGCGAATGACAAGATTTAAGTATTATTTCATCCACCGAATTCAGCAGAAAACATATTAGAACAGCAGTGGGATTCCCTTCTGCAGCCGGGAGAATGGAAGGCTTATTTCTCCCTTTTTCCATCAGATATGTTGATGTTTCCACATATCTATTGTTGTAAGTGGTTGTCCAGTTGCCGGCACTGTCTTTCTTGAAGTACACAGCGTGGAGCATTCCCTCTCCTTCTACCCACAAACTGCTTGTCTTTCCAAACATGGATACCGCTGATTTTTTCCCTCCATAAAGAGGGTTGCCGCCTGATTCATTCAACACATGAGCATGATGCTGCTAACTTTCTCTACTTCCAAGTAAACCAATTAGGAACTCACTGAAATATCTTACCATTTCTGATGTAAACGCCCTCTGGGAAATCATCAGGGATTCCTCCTTCAATTATGAACACCTGCAGTGGTTCGCATGTCTCTTCCACTGGAGTAAAGTTACTCTTCATGCGTGATACAAACACATTATTGTCATTCCAGTAAAACAAACTTGTATTGATTTTCATTTGGACAGAAACTATAAATATACCCGAGAGGGGAGCACTGGCTCATCATCGACAAATTCAAACATCAGATCCACAAAGGTATCCACTAACTTGACAGAAGCCCCCTCAACCTTTTTATTAAGGACATGGATCTTATGCAGTGGTATGTTCTTCTGCAACGTTGTAAGCGATGACCACGTTTGATGACAAGTGCACAATAAATCAGGAAAAGAAAAAAAGAGGTGAGTCGAGAGTATATATGAATCGCATGATGGTAAAATATCAACATGGAAGAAATAAGGATTCACTGTCACCATGAAAGAGGATAAAAATGGGAGATTGAAGTTTTTGAAGTCGTGGATGAATGAAGATCGACGGGCAGAGCCACTCATGTGAACTAATGCACACCTGCAACTAGCCATCTCGTATTCTTCCCTTCAGTTACATAGCACACATGAGTTTCTAACATATAATATAATTTCGGACAGTGACAACTGACATGTACAAGGCAATCAAGATTTACAAGTATTTCCATAAATGCAGTGTAGAAACATAATAAAGGAAACCAAGAAACAGATGAGAATATAAGCAGCCTTAACTGAGTTACTTTTTTGCATAATATTCTTTCAATAGCTTATAATAATCCTCTAAGTTAATAGCATAATATATTTACATATCAGACAGACCTGGAACCTTTCACTTCCTCCGCTCCTGACTTTAGAGATTTGTAAGTCTCACTGTCTCGGACCAAGACTAGAATGTAGAGACTACAAGCTTATGTATATGATGTATAAGGTATATGGAGGTACACTCAACAATTAATTACATTTAGCATGTTATATGTATATATATATAATATATACTGGCCAATCGAGCGCACCCTATGTGTCTACACAAACTTATATCATAATTAAAATAATCGAATTTGATTGAAATTACGTATAAATAAAATTCACAATTTTTTTATCATTAAACAATTAATTAATTATTTACAAATATGAAATGTAATAAATACACTTATAATGGGGTAAAGAAGGTTGATG
>MAYD01509956.1:0-11538 GCA_001909325.1 Ruellia speciosa
AGGTTGATGTGAGTGGATATATAATTAAATTTACCTTTTTGACCTTTAATTATAATAAATTATTATAATTAAATGAAGGATACTTAAGCAATTGCACATTGAGGACCAAGAACAGTCCTTCCACTTAATAATATGGTATAGATAATTAAAATTTTAAATTATCATAATAATAGAAATAAAAATTAAATCTTTTTATAGTAATAAAAATACTATTATATATATACAATAGATATAATTATACACGTACATTTATTGTATATATATGCCGACACTTGATTTACAGGCCTATGGGACAAACTCCCTTGACTATTCAATTGTCTTCCTTTTCCACCTTTCACCACCTTCAAATCGTCTACTTAATTATTTCAGAAATTAATTGATTGTGATTATGGGTGGGACAATGCATGCTAATGTGCTATGCTGTCAGTATGTAATTCCCTGAAATGCACGTACTATGTTTTTCAAATGAACCTTATCAGTCATACGATCATCATTTTAAAAACGTGTCCAAAAACTGTCCACTAAAATAGCACACTTTTATCCAGATTCCATTTTTCAAATATTTCTCAAAATTCCATTTTCTAACAGTATGATTTGACAATTTTTGCTAAATTTAGTTTTCTAAATACTAAGTTTGGTTCTCAAAAAATACATCTGCAGTTAGTTATTGCCAAAATATTATCATGACATTGGGCCCTCTGAATTTTGAACATCTGGATATAAAGAAACGGAGACAATATCTGCAAAATATTCCGAAAATAATTTCATAACTTTATGGACACCAGACGTTTCCTGGGGCACGTTATCCAGACTTGGACAAGGGATCCCTGAGGTAATGTTGAAAAATAGCAACCATAAGTAGACGAAAAAATAAACAATTAAGTGGAGGATAGTCATTGTTTTAGCATAAAAAAGATATTTCAAAGAGATTCATAATTCACTGCTATTTTGGAATGCAGATGAGAGACAAATCCCAGAAAGGGGCATCGTATATTTACCCGGCTCCTAGAGAATTTTGGTCAAATGGACACAGAGATTCCATGAAATCCATAAGGAACCCTCCTTGGCAAAGCAATTTTTGCCACCGGGTCTCCTGCAATGTTGTTGGTATCCACAATATAAACCTGCAACCGAAACACATACATACTGTCAGACAGACACAGAGTAGCTAGTCAATAATCCCGTGTTAGTTAATTTAAGATGGCAATGCAAGAAAGTAGAAACTGCTTTCAATTATTACTTGAGAAGTGTCGGTATCTTCATTGTGTACGAAAGCAATGATCCAACCATTATCTTCCTTGACAACCGCCCTTGGTCTGGCCACAAATACAGAGCCACTGCAGAGTGCAGAATGTGTTTGCAGGGAAAACGTGGTATTCTACTTTCATAAGCTCCTCCACTTCCTTCTCGCCCTGTTTCATTATACAACCTTAGCTTGTCCAAAACATAACATCAACATAAACATAAGCAGACTGTTTATTACATTGCATTCCTTACCCTGGAAAATTCAACCTGCCTCTCTTCTAGAGTTTAGCCAGGCCTCCATATTTCACCTTTCCTGTTAAGACACAAATAATTTTGTCACAACTATTCTAAATTGTAGATAAAGGAGCTTAAGCTTGAACTAATACGATTAATACCTGCAGCTGAGCTTGCTATTGAATCCACAACCTGCACGTCCGCAAATTTGTTTTTAACACCGGTGAGGTCAGCATTGATCATAGGAAAATCCATGGCGAAATCTGTTCCAGTCAGATATCCTTCACCTCTCGAGTCATCATGTTTAGTCTCAATTCATAAACGCGGGAAAAAAGCATACCATTTTGATCTGTATTTTCACCAGTTTCTTCGACTGAGTTCACGTTCTTTAGGCCTGTGGAAAACCACTCAAATTTGTTGATGCCCAAATCTGGCCCAGGTATGACTGCTTCCGGGCTTTACATGCCATCACAATGACCTGTTTTAAAGTACACAAACTGCCATTTCAGAGAGCTCGTCGACACCACAGAACCACATGGAATACACAAAGCAGTAAGCAATCGATGCTTACCTCGTCCTCACCATTTTCAAAGCAATTAATCAAATGAAAAGCACAATTTGGTTGCACTGGAAACCACAGGACAGAATCATCATTGCCGTATCAAGGAATTATTCCAATTCTCGAATATTTTTCCTTGTGTACTTTATTAACCTATTAAGGTTGAGGTTGAATGATTGCTAAAAAGGACAAATTCATGTATCCGTAAATCGAGTATTTCGAGCATTAGCTTCGCCAAACAAGGTACAAGAGCATCAAGTATACTTACGCGCCTCCTTGCAGAACTCGATTCACATCTACAATTATTCGAAAATCCAGGATAACGTTATACCTGGAGAATTTCCATGAAGATACATAGATTACGATACCCTGCTCAATCAGAATAAAGAAACTCAAGAAACAGCCATGGGTTATCTCTGCGTCATTCCTACTTCATGGCTGATACACTTGTCTCGAACTTCAGATCCACCTTATGAATCATCTTTGACCCGTCAGCTGAAATTACTTTTCACATAAGAATATGTACAAAACATCCTTAAGATACACAGAAACACAAACTGTATAGATACAATAGTACCTGAGATGACGCCTAGTTCATAAACAGGCTTTTGACCAGAAATCCCCATCATAACAAGCTCTCCAGTTCCCGGGACTTTCTGCATATGAAAACATTGGGAGCTAATTCATCTCAAAAAACACAGCAGAACTAATGTAGTAACATCAATGAACTAGTGAACCACTGACCTAGGGGTGAATAGTGAATGGCCTCGACCAAGCTCCATTAACAGACCACTCACCTAAGGTATCAAGTGTCCAAATGTCAATCTCTTGGGGTAGAGAATTCTCAGCCATGGCGTAGAATTTCCCAGCATGTTCAACAACACTAGTGTTGCTGTACAGCTTGTCTGGAAACCCAAACCTTAACTGCAACAACGGACTCAATATCTAAACCATGTGAAACCACTATGTGAAGAATTAACTGTAACATCCCGATCTTTCAAACTGGGAATGTTACCGCCTTAGCCTCATTCAGATGTGGGCTAAATTATAAGGATTTGGGCTAATTAGGGCAATGTAACCCATCACTAGGATTGGAATAAGAATCTATGAACTATGTACCATGTATTTAGAACTTATGCTAATGTTTTAAATTCTGTAAATCGCATGTACAATATAATGTGGATACATGGTTAGAGGCGGGTGGCCAATAGACTTTTCCATTATCGCAACCATTTTGCCCTAGGTGGGTCACAATGTGTCAATGTCCTTGTATGATATTCAATTACGCTCTTAGTATTTCGATGTGGGCCAAATCACATTGGGCCCTCTAGGCTGACATGTCGGTAGAATTCCCAGTCAAGTAGATCGGGGTGTTACATTAACAGAGAATAAGACAACAAAATATTTATTTCACCAAAATTCAGAAGAAAGCTGGATAGAACAGCAGCAGGATTTCCTTCCACGGCTGGGAGAAAACGAGGTCTCTTCCTATCTGTTTCAAGCAGATATGATGCTGTTTCGACGTATCTGTTTTTGTAAGCTGTATTCCAGTTGCCAAAATCTTTGAAGTACATGGCATGAAGCATTCCTTCTCCTTCTACCCACACACTGCTCGTCTTTCCAAAGACAGATACAACAGACTTAAATCCTCCATGAAGAGGGTTCGAGCCTGGTTCAATTAACATGGGAGTGTTATATTATATGTCATTACTATGAACTGTTTCGAAGGATGCCAGAGAGGAAGTCATTGTTTCATACCGTATCTAATGTAAATGCCCTGTGGAAAATCTCCAGGAATTCCACCTTCTATCGTGAAAGCCTGTACTGATTCGCCTACCTCTTGAACTGGAGCGAAGTTACTCTTCATTCATGATTGAAAAAACAGTTTGCCATACCACAAAAACACACTAGTATAACTTCTGTTTGCCGAGGAAGCTAGCATACCTGGGATGGGAGCAATGGCTCATCAACAAATTCAAACATCTGATCAACAAATGCATCTAATAACCTCACTGATGCCTCCCCAATTCTGTTACACGGGGTGTTGATCTGTATTATGAGTGATACATTTTGCCGCAATGCCATCAGCAGTGGCTGATCGTTGACGTCCAGTCCACAAAAAATCAGAAAAAAGGGTTAAACGAGAGTAGTATATATATGCATCCAAACATTTAAGGATTCCCTTCTTAACATGAATGAGGATGACAACGTGAGCTTGAGATTTTTAAAGTTGTGGAGGAATGGAGTAGTGTGTGAAGAACCACTCATATGAACTACCGCACACCTGCAAGTGATCATTTCTTATAATTCCTTCACTTAAAAGGAGCACAAAGTTTGAGTTTGAGACGGGCACATTTAAAAAGGAAATCGTGGGGAACCACGACATTTATGTCTCTAACATCTAATATCAGTTCCAACAATGACATCCCTAAGGTACTCAAAATCTGTCACTATATCTCGGAAAAGGATATTTGAAGGAGAAGTTAGCCTAGATTAGAGACAAACTGCAGAAATGGGCATCTGATAAGAATGGATGCATCAGAATCATCCAGTGAAATGATATATTTAGGATCATTATCTGAACTTCGGAAATTTCAATCTGGTCAATATAACGTATCCAGAGCAAAGGATCGTAAGGCATGGATAGGTTTAACTGCTTGCATTTGGCACGAAGGAAACACAAAATACAACCTGCAACAAGAGCAAGGTTTAATATACATGCCAATGACGTAGTGTAACCATATCGACAATTGCAATAAGAAACAAATCAACAGCAAACTGAAGCTAATTGTTAAGCTGCATAATGCTCTCACACTAGCACATAATCCTAATCACCAACGTCAAGTTGATTGCAAGTTGATCAATTTATGCACGAGTAGAGACACCGTGTCACTTTCAGTTGGTAACGATGCCAGAGTTTGAAGTATATATTATATGCTATTAAATAGCAAAGAGGAAAGCACAACGAATTAAAAACAAGTTGCATTCTTTAATGACATGGCAAACCAGTGTCTGAAAGAGAACAAACACTTGAAGACAAAGGCCAATAAGAGGGCCACTGAGAAAACCAAAGTAAAATTTATTAACAAAACACTGATGGCTCTTGCAAAGTTTACCATGGCATTACTTGTCTGAATGAAATTATTTTGCTAGCCTGTTGATAGTTGTTTCTACGCATGTACTAAAGCTCGAAATTAAAGCAACCATCAGCGGCTAACTTTCCATAAACATGTAGAGATGTTGCAACTTGACAAGTTAGGGACAGCACTCATGCTCTTCATAGATTAACGAAAATTGTGGTTTTCAAGGGAAAAAAACATGTATGAGACAACCTGGAATCTCATTTCCATCAAAAGCTTTGGAGATTAGTCCATCGCATAGACTTGAAGCCATAATTGGATTCTGTTCAAATTCCCCGCAAAAATTTCTTGAGCCTGGACTTCAGTTAGTGGCAGTTTCTGATTGGTCCTACTCTCGCATGCACAAATTTTGATCAATTCTCTTCAACGAACCATTGACTTATTCGATTTTGGGGGCCCTGTTGTCCATATCCACATATGCATTTTTTGGGGGCACTCCTGTCCACATGGGATTTGAGAACCCGGATGACAAAAATTACAATAGTGTGGATCTGAGAATAAACTCGAATCAGCAACAGCAACTGCTGATTTTATAGGGCGGTTGTTAAAAATGTGGGTGCACTTTTAACAACTGGAATATAAATTCAATGATGCCTTATTGTTGAATTTATATATAATGGTAGAATGTATCAGATTTCCATCATCTAACTGTCCAATTCACTGCAGCCGCCTTGACAACCAAGAGTTTCCATTAAAGCTAATAAGAAAGCCAATCGCACTTCCACCAATAAGAGGTGCGGGGGATGGTGATACCCCTTGAAAGACAAAAACAATACACAAGACTGAAAAGTACACATTTTTTTATTTCCCGAGTTTGCTGGCTTCGTTACTTCTATGGAACTCACAGGGGCAAAAGATGCTCGCATTATTGTCAAGTTCAGAACATTTTCATGCCCATCTCCTGAGCATACTCTGAAAGGAGACAATAAAAACCTCAGCCCGCGAAGGAAGGAGTGATCTGTATTTGTGTACTGCAAGAAATAGTATGCCAATACCTATAGCAGCTCCAACTGAACCAATTGAAGTTGAGGCTGCAACTTTCGAACTAGAGGAAGGAATGCGCTATACCCACCTTTTGGGCTGAAGAGTTCGCCTCCTTAGGCTAGGGCTTTAAGGCTCGAAGAGCTACTTTAGAAGTCTTTTAGCATTCAGATTGAAGAACAGGCCAATCCACAGCGGCGGAGTTTTTTATTTTTTTATTAATTTTTTTAAAATATAAATTATTAGATTTTTATTTTATTTTTAGATTTTAAAATATAAATATAATATTAATGTTTTAATATAATAATAAATAAATAATTATTTAATTTAGTGAAATATTCTAAATAAAAAGTGTATTTTTTTGCAAAATGCTATTTAACAATGAGATTAAAATAACATATTTATTTAAATTAAAAATATACTTACTTGTCACATACAATTACTAACTGCAAAATTTAAAATAATATTTTTATTAAAAATATTTTATTTTTTATTTTATTAAAAATATAAAATTAAATAATATGGGAGAGTGAAAATTTAAGAACCTTGTTGTGGGTTCTTTGATATGTGGGTAGTGAGGAAAGAGATGGAAGAACCTGAAAGTGGGTTCTTTGATGCGGATGGCCTAAGCCACCCGGTTTGGCTCTGTAATTTTATACAAGATAAAGCCATCATAGGTCACTGTCAGAGTCTAATGTAAACTCAATTGTGATTTCTTTCAGGGTAAAATGTCAAATACAACAGATGAACATCAAAATGTTGAATAGATATCTAAATATACCCCTCTGCTAGAAATTCATGTGTCTCGTCATGGCCCACCCAGCTAGGCTTCCAAATGGATTATAGTTGGAGGAGGGAACAAACACCCTCTGAACGAGATTAGTTACCCTTGCTGTTATGCTATGTGGACTGTGGACATAAGAAGTTCAACCTCCCATGGATTGTAAATGCAGTTTCTTTTTAAGAATTTTGGACAGTTGTGTTATTGCTGCTTGTCCTTGTTCCAAGCACTGAAAGTACTCATCCACTGTAAGAGAAAGTAAGCGCAGAGACAGTATCACTAATAAACTCAAACTGTAGAACAAAGATGGTACCAACCAATCAGACTAAAAATCATACTTGATTCCTAGAAAGTAATTAACCACCAAAGGTTTTCATGGTAGACATAATATAACACTATTTGGTAAGCAAAGAAAGATGATGTAACCTGTCATTAAACCGTGTGTGAGAGATGTAATAATGTCTTTTGCCACAGGTTCTCCACCAATGTCTGTTGATCCTTCAGAGAGCACAGATTGGGCAGAGCTAGGGAAAGCTAAACATACAAAGGCCTTCATCTTCTGCAATAATACACGCACATTCTATGTCAGGAATATAGGGTACAAAAACATAAAATAGGTTCGGAGCACCAAATGCGAGGGTACATAGGCAAGGCAACATAAAGTCACAATTCTTTCATCAGTACTGTGACTCTGTTCACTGTGCTACAAACAGGAAATCAAACCGTAAAAAAGGTCCATGCCCTCTTGTGCTGAAATAATGCAAGAGTGGGAAGGAGAAGAAGAATCTGTACAGAACACCTCATGAACAAGTAGTATCAAACAAAGGATAAACACGATATATCGTGATATCAACAAATGATCCCAGTGTTTACATGATGTAACCACAAGAGTAAGGCTATATCCCATAGAGAAGGTAACAGGAAATACCTCTTCTTCTAGTTTGGTTGGGTCCAACAGAATCTGTCCTCTTTCTGTTAGGCAACAACAAATAGCCACTACAGAAAATGATTTTTGCAACATTAGCACGCTGGTTGAATAAGAAAACTAGATTCACATGGACAAGGAAAATGGTTAACTTGCAATTAATATTTTACCAACAAGATACTTCAAGGGTATCCCAGCATCTACTAGAGCAGCACAAGCAGCATGTATAGCACATGGAAGAAGCTTAACAAAAGCTTAGTCAAGGAAGTTTAGATGTGTACCTCCTTTCAAAGAAAGGAAAGAAAAATAATCTTGAGATCTTATGTTGGATAAAAACCAAAACTGTAATTATAATAATAAATATATCTCCATAATAGCTCAGTTAAATAGATATCTTTGCACATTTAAGAAATACAGGGGCAAAGTCACAAAGCGGAGGCCAATATCAATAACTATACAATCACACATAACCAGAAACTAAAGGATACAGAACCATCATCTTGGACAACCTGAAAGAAAAGCAACATTCATAACCTCATAAAGTGATCCTGACATAGCCCAATCAAACAATAAAAAAGTAGCTCCACAAAATGGAACAGAAATTCACATCACAGACAGACAATAAAAGTTCACTCATAATCCAGACTCACTTCACTGTCACCTCATGCTTATATTCAATACAGAGTCAGCATTAGTTTAAGGTAGCAAATAAGAAATATAGTCTACTTTACACCTTACACTGCCTACAAATTTATTCAATCAGCAGAAATTAATTTCTGCTTAAGGCGATTTCTTAAGATTGATACTCCAGAAAAAAGATCCATTTCCCCATCGCAATCACACTCTTCAGATGGATCAAATGAAAAGTTGACTGCATTGCCATATGAAGAAAAGACGCAAGCAACCTAGAACAAGTCCTTAACTACGAAATGCCATTAGATTAGTAAAGATACAAGATAAGTGGGTTTCTTTTATTATTTACACCAATCCAAGAAACCTTACTTGAATCGTAATTGATGTTGTGGTGTTTGGATGGATGGTTAAAAGGCAGATATTTTGCAATGTTCTAGTGAGTATCATTTCAAATTCCTTCTCAGTTTTTCCTGAAAAACAAAAATCAAATTTCACTGGAATTAGCCAATAAAAATGGAATCTATAGAATATGCAATGCAACACCCAAAAAAAAGGAAAAAAAAAGAAGAATATCCAACCAATCTGTCCTGTTTTGGGTTTCCACATGACTTCAATACAAGCTTTCTCGGGGTTCTCATTTTTCTTTGTGCCAGCTTTAGGACCATAAACAGCAGCAAGCACCCTGGTCTCCCCTGAGAAAGAAAAACCCCGTATAGCACTCGATCCAACCTCCAAGAATAGAAAAAAATTGTGCACAAGAAAAAATAAAGAAACCGTGGGTTTAAGAACTCATACAAACATACATATAATGTATCAAATCTGTTCAAGAAAAAGAATCAAAACAATTCAAGTCACTCCGGCACCCCCAGTCCCTCGAAAGAAAAGAGAATGAAAAAAAGGCACATTCTCAAGAAATGTATAACCATAAGAAACTAAAAAAAAATGAGAACGATGGCATGCTAATACATATCGATTAACAGCACCAATTGGAGGGTTAAAGATAATTCATTAAAAAAAAAAAACGGTAAGAAAGTCCTAGGGAGCGAGACGCAAATACAATATGTATCAATATTGTATCCCTAAAGAACCCAACAAATTATATTGCACGCACCAACCTAACGAAGAATTCATGTAATTGAAAATTCTTGAAAATAAACCAAGAAAATGGCACAGATAGCGCGCAAAAGGGAGTTGCAGTTGCACCATGAGAACAACTAGCAGAACCATGTGCACGGCTGAGAACGTTGCGAGAACAGTCCATCGGTCTCAATTGGTTCGCCCCACGTCCACCTTGTCTCTCCAAATTCATTGTTACACTGTCACAAACCTTTTCTTGGCCCTAAAAATTCCCAAAAGATCGAAAATTTTTAGATGGGCAAGACAATGGGAGGTTAATCTTAGGGTTTATTGATTTAAAGCCGTTGGGAGAGATGTTACCGTGAAACCTAGGCAATAGGCGACTGTCCAGCTCCATTTTATAATGGACCGTTAATGGATATGGCTTAAAATATACAGCCCAAAATGAAGCCCATTACCTCTAAAGTGGACAAATAGATGGGCCCATAGCTGGCCTATATAAATGGGCTTATTACGGACGGGCAGGATGGAGAACAATTCAAAACTTCTTAAATAACAATTTATTTTAAAATTAAAAGAAATAGATATCAATTTAGTCTTGAAATATATCGAAAATTTAAAATAATTTTATTCATTTCACAATTTTTAAAAAGGAATTTGTATATTGACTAATAGATCAAAATAGTCATTTAACTGGCTATAACTAAATTTATAATTAAATTCACTTACATGACAACCATCAATTTAAAATATTAAAATCAACTAAATTGGACTCGATCCAGTCCATCAGCCCGTCCCACTCATTAAATCCAAACCCCTCCATCACGCTGTATTCCAAATCAATCCCTCGTCCACTCCTCTCCCACTGGCGCGAAAATCCTCCTCGCCGTCGCGCATCCGATCATTAATCCAAATATGTGACAGAACGCCCTTCGCTTTGAAGACGACCCAGCGACAAAATCCTCAGACGCGTAACCATCGGCAAACGGATGGTCGGGAGTCCCAGCCGGAAAGTCCCCCTGAATAGCGCCGTTTTGAGCGCCGCCGCCCGCAATATACTGCGACAATTTACCCATACTGGCACTCTTCCAGATCGACCCATCAGTCAATCGTACCCCAAATAGCTTCACCCCCCCGAATCGGCCAAGTGCGGGAATTATGCCCGTTGTGGCTGCAATGCGAGCATCTCTTGGTCATTTTCTTCCAAGAAATCAAAACCCCAAAAGCGGAGGAAGAAATTCCCAAGAATTACGCAAATAAAATGAATCGAATTTGGTACATGACCTGAGGGCAAAGAAAAGATTCGCTCTTTTTTATTGGGCCTCCAGCCCTCTCTGCTATCCGATTGGTTTGGCTTTCTGTTTTTCTCCAAAGAAAACCAAAAAAAATGAAGCTTCGGTGTGTGGAAGCAGAAGCAGAGGCAGAGGCAGAGAAAGAGATAACACAAAGTCAAGACGGTTGAAAACGAAGGATTGTGGGAAGTGGAAACAGTGTATAGGGTTGGGTTGAGGTTTGTGTGTTTTGGGAATAAAAATTTGGAAACCCTCAAGATAAGATTAGCATTTAGCAATGTGGTGCTGTCCGGCCATCTTTCTTCTTTTATTACGCACCAGTGTCACGGATTTGGATTTAATGACGGGAGGCACGCGACGGCAAGAGGATTTCGCGCCAGGAGGAGAGGAGTGGGACGAGTAATTGATTTGACGAAGAAGAAAACGTTGAGAGAGGGATTTGTATTTAATGAGTGGATCGGATGGATGAGAGGGTTGAGTCTAATCTGAGTTCATTCGAGGAACAAAACTATTTTAATTTGAATTGAAATTTATTCCTAACATAAATACAAGTTTTTTATGCAAATTTTTTTTGAAGCACCAAGGTGGAGAAAGCATCAAAGGCTCAAACAGGAAGGGAGTATATAAAAAGTTTATATTAATAAATGTATTTTATCCTAAAAAGTTAATAA
>MAYD01510053.1:0-11781 GCA_001909325.1 Ruellia speciosa
TCAGTGAACACGTAACAAGCGTATATAGTACTTGCAGAATTTAAATACGTAATTTAAATAATGCAATGTAACGGTAAAGACAACACAACCCTAAGACTGTCTAAGGTTCTAAACCCTACGCACATTGTTGGGTCTTATGGTTGCCCAGTGTACGTCCATACCGTTATCTACTGTCTTCTGATACTTGCTTTGAATATTAACAAGGCTCAGTCCCACTTATGGCACTGAAAGGTATTCTGCAATCAATTCGGAGCAATGTCGATCAAAACAAATTCTATCATCTGACTTTGAAAGAAATAATTCTTAACAATTATTCCTTTTGCACTTGACACTCTAGGTCTAGGGAAAATTTAATATTTAATTCCCACTAGATGTCTTACGATTATTTCCCCACTATCATCATTTTTGAGATAAAATAATGAGATCAATCTTTAGTGGGGAAATCCATGTGACTTGAGTGGAGTTTTGTCAAACCCCACTAACACATTTATCATCAATCAGACTTAGCTTCCAAAGATCAAAAAGGACTTTGTTCAAGAATTTGATTGAAGATGGCATGAACTCTTTGAAGATCCATAAGAACACTTAGAACACTTAGAACATAATCCCCATTTCTTATGTCCAAGATTAACGAGTTTAAGTCTGCCTTTACAGGTTCTGCCGACTGCACTTCCAAATCAAACTGATTTTAATTTTTAGAACAGCAGAACACAACATGCAGGAGACATACAACACAGCCGGCTGTTCTTGCTCATTTAATCACTTTATTGTTAGTTCCCCCTTAATTCGATTCAACCCAAAGCGACCGGCTGTGCATCTGTCATTATTTCATTAGGATCACGACTGAATTACCCAGAACAACCACAACACAAGATCGACCGATTCTGTAATACCATCCCACGATTTCATCTTTTAATTTCGATCCAACAATCCATGTGGATTCGACAGCATGCAAACATTCAAATCACTTCTTTTATTATCCTTAACAACCCAAGTTGACAGATTCCAAAAAGACTCAGCTGTAACACAAGCTGTTCCTCATCAATACTTTGATAAGTGTAATGCATGTTCGATTAAAGGATTTGAAGTAGCTCACCTCGACGGTAACGGCTGATTCCTTGGTTGGTGATGCTTGAATACACTCAGATTCACAGCCGCTGTTTCAGAGATTCAATCGGCTCAATCATGGAGATTTCACAAAGAAAACGCATACCATCTCAAAGCCATAGAGGGTACTTACCTTGATACCAGCAACAAGTTCTTGAAATCAAATCTGCAACTGAACCCGATCGGCACTGAAATTGCAGCAATGGTCTTGCTTGATGATTGAGAGAACTCTTAGATGAGTAGTGGAGAAGATAAGAGGAATGGTGTAGACTGAGAGAGTGCCCCTTCTGCTGGTATTTATAGACCCTTACTTCCACTACCATCTGCAAGAAACAATTAATTTAATCCCCCACTGAAACTGAGACCGTGAACGCGAGAATGCACAGCTGCTGCAACTGAGTCTTTAATTGACTAATGAATACCCGCGCTGCCTTGCTGTGACTGATCAAGAATCCTAATCTGTCCATTTCGAGTATCACAATCAGTGCAACTTAGATTTTAACTTCATTACACAATCTAGCCTTGCCACCTAATCAATCACAGAAGCTGTGAACGCGAGGGTCTTCTTCCTAACCTGATTATGATTAAAGACAGAAACTGCATGGTGAGTGCTTTTATCCTACCGCAAGTATGCTGTTATGCAGGCAGACCTCCCATGCACACGTTCCACTCTCAGCGCGAGTTTTTACCCCATAGCGCGAGTATTCACAGCCTCCTCAACTCTCGCGCAGGGAAACCATCAATTCTCGCGCTCAAGCAAAAATTCTCGCTGGACTTCACAAGTACCTTCTGCCATGTTTCTTGGTTGTTGCCATGCCAGAATTTCTCTAGTTCTTGTTGAATCGGGGATAATTTGGTTCAGCTACAAGTGCACACGTGTGTTCATGTTTCTTACCTTTTTGAATGATCAGTCTGCATGCTGAGATAACCCCAGCGTGTGTTTTCATTCTTCCGCGAGTATCCTCAAGTTTTTACAAAACTCTCGCGCAGCTCCTTCAATACTCGCGCCTGATCAGGAATTCTCGCGGTCCTCCCCAATACTCGCGGAACAATCCGCAAGTTTTACCCATGAACTCAGTACACCTTTCTGCCATGTATTATTATTGTGATTCTAGCTGAAACTCTTGTATCTCTTGCTGCTTTTGAATGCATTTTGACAGGTATGGTTCTGTCTGCATTTCCCCCTTTTGAATGGTACACCCCTTGAGTTAAATGCATGCAGATTCTTGAATTACAGGGCTTCCACGTACCAAAACAAATGACTCATGTCAAGTGTGTTGTTCCACCTCATGCCTGTTGTTGCCTTACTAATGAATATTAATTGATTCACTTTGAATAAAGCAGGATGTGCATGATTTATATGTTGCTGTTGTACGGCTCTGTCCACTGAATCTGATCATACATCTCAATCAAACTTAATCCTTTGATTCATCTCGTTGTTTCGTAATTTCTTTCCTCACTCCTACGTCCAATCGACCATACGACGTATCAAGCCTCATCTCAATCGGCTCAAGGGATTCTTAATACTAGATTTCGCACGTCCAAAATTAATTATTTTGAATAATTAATCTTGCGAAAAATTTTTGCTCGTTTTTCTGGCCAAAATTCGGGACCTGTAATATGGGATGTTACATATATATATATATATATATATACATATAAATATAATGTTGTTTTAATTGGTTTTCAATTTATTTTTGACTCAATTCTATTTTGAATTTTAAAAATGCAAGCAATGAGACTCGAAGGACTCTTTTCTAGCTCTTTTAACTCTCACTACAAGTGCTCCCATTAATAAGGTAGACAAAATTACACTCTTTATTCAATTTGGGAGGATACTTTGTAAGTTACATTTAGTATTGTAGTTGTAATGCCCGTTGCGATTTGGACCCGTCGTGGCCTGCTGCCGCAACCGAGGTCCGGGGCGCGGTCTGGAAGGATCGCGTGCCCAAGGACCGCACAGTTCACAACAGGGCTCGGGTCGGCCCAGCTCGTTACTTTTAATATTTTATCTCATTTCTTCACTCATTTTTCCCCATTCCATCTGATTCTAATAGCTCACATTTCTCTCTTTCCCTTGGAGCATTGTGGAGGCTTGGAGGAGGTGAAGGCTTTGGGTGTGAGATTAAAGATTTCTTGGGAAATCTTGGGATTTGGTAAGTAATTTTACTTCTTAAGCTTGGTTTAAGGTTGGATTATGGTTTGGTTTTTCGGGGTTTTGGGTTTGTTGTTAATGGTGGGTTTGAACCTAGGGTTTGGAGTTGGGAGCAAGAGAAGGGGATTTTGGATGAAGCTCTTGCTTGGACTTTGTTCTACAAGGTTGGGGAGGTAGGATTGTTGGATTTTGAGGTTCAATTTGGTTGTTGAAAACCCATTTGGGTTTGTTGGTTTTGATGTTTGAAACCCTTGATTTGTTAGGGTTCGAAGATTGAAGAGCTTCGCCAAGTGTTAGGAGGTGTTATTCTTGTTGGGAACATCACATTGGAGGCAAGGAATTTACATTGAACCCATTGTTGTAACATGTTTCTTTTCCCCTGTTGTTGCCAGTTCTGTTCTGCCTGCCCATAAGTGCGCGGTTGAGCGCGCGGTCCGCAAGGACCGCGTGCCTTGGACCGCGTGGGTTCCAGCTTGCGCTCGCTCTTCCAAGCGCGTGGTCTTCTGCGTGGTTGAGCCAATCGCTGGCTCAACAGCGCCTTGCCCATCAGGGCAGTGGATGGATTTGTGTTACTATCATGCTTTTCAATTGCTTGTTTTGGGATGGTTGATCCCATGTATATGCCTCATTGACGCGGTATGAGTTCCCTTGCACATGTTGGTAAATCCCGTTCTAGCCCTTGGAATCATTGAAAATTAATATGGACTTGTTGAATTTCATGTGTGAATCGTGGAATATTGAGGATTCTATGAGTTGATGCACATGAGCTTGATATGTGGAAACCTTGCGTATGAATGTTAGAAGAATGTACACCTAGATCATAGGTTGCCTTAGCTTGGTCTTGCGAGCCGATATGTGGCTGTGGTGGGCCTTGCTTGAGATGCATTGACACTGTCGGTACGCGAGTATCATGGGTGTCGGATTGTGTATTGACACTGTTGGTACATTAGTGCCATAGGTGTCTGGTTGACTTGGCATTGTCGATACTTGGTATCATGGGTGCTGTATTTGGATCGTTAGGTAGGCGCCAACCTAGGCTTCATAATTGCATTTGCATATAGGATAGATAGGTGTATGTTAGGTCATGCATCATATGCATTCGTGTGTATCTTGTGGATAAAGCACCGGTATGGGACGGTGTGGTGTTTATCTTACTTGTACCTACTTTTTAGCTTATTATATTGTTATCGCGACGATTTCCTTTACTATGCTTTTACCCCGATCCCCCCTCTTTCAATTTATGTTTATCCCTTGCTCAGTACTGGGTATTGACCCCCTTTGCTTCTTTATTTAGATTCTCCTGGAGGCGCAGCCGCGTGACTGGGTTTGGAGTTGAGAGATCACGTCTGCTAGTGTAGGATGCATCCTTTTGTTTGCTTTTGTTGTATCCCTTTTTGGTTACCTGGCTTATGAATTTTTGCAATGCTTATGTTTATGTCGGCTTGTAGCCATACTTGTCTCGTTTTTGGATCACCAGGTTGGGTGCGACAGGGCGGAAGGCCCGGATATGTTGATATTGTGATGGTCATGGAGGGTCCTATCGGTTGTGGATATGTTTCTGTTACACTAGTGATCATTCATTGCTTCTTTTCCCTTCTTGCATGTGTGCTTCTATTTTATTGGTGGCTTATCCTTGCGTGTTTGTTTGGCTATCTGGCATTGTATCAGTGCGCTTAAACTAACTGGCCACTAGTTTAGGTAAGCTGATACGACAGTAGCGCCTCAAAATAGTTTTAAAAAATTTGGGGTGTTACATTAATGGGGCACACTCTTCACTTATGAAATATTATTTCTTTTCTTTATATAATTTAATAAGAACATTTTCTACTCTATTAAATTATATATATATGTGTGTGTGTGTGTGTGTGTGTGTGTGTGTGTAATGCCCCAAGAATTTTAAAAACTTTTTTGGCGACGCTACTGTCATATCAACTTGCTTAAACTAGTGGCCAATTAGCTTAAGCACACCGATACAAGGCCGGGTAATACAAGTAACAACGTTACAATCCATTATTAGTAATTTCAGGCACGAATGTAAATAAAGCAAGGAACCAACACTAGTGTATAATCAATCATCCACAAGTAAATCGAGGTCTCTCCTGACCAATCATGAAATAATCGTTATATCCAGGCCTCCCGCCCTGATCACACCCTCAGGGCGATCAAAAAGGAGACAAGCATCAACAGTCAATGCAACAATGCCAAATATCCAAAAGTATGGTATATGCATGAGCAAAAGTAAACATGTGGATGCATTCTACACTAGCTATATCCTCTCAACCCCAAGCCCGAGTCATGCAGCTGCGCCTCCAGGAGGATCTATAAAAAGGAAAGCAAAGGGAGTCAGTACATAGTACTGAGCAAGGGATAAACATCGATGAAAGAGGGAAATATCGGAGTAAGTCATCACAATATAATAACAAGGAGATAAGCAGACATAAGAAAACATCACACCGTCCCATACCGGTGCTTCAACCACAAAAGATGCATAAATGCACATGATGCATGGCTAACATACACCTATCTACCCTATATGCAAATGCAATAATGATAATGCCTATGCCGACGCCTACCTAAGGATCCTTGTAACGCCCCGATTCCCATAAACCAGACGCGTCACCGCCACACTTAACTTATAATAGAATCTAGGGCCTAATCCCATTATAAACTCAGTGTTCAGGCTAAACATTATCTAATCCTATCAGAGTACGCTGGATTTCAGGAAACACGGTCCCCTCTGATCACAGCTTAGCATACTTGGAATAATAAAACACGTTGACATAGAAGAGCTGAAATGTCTGATTACAACTACGAATGCGGAAATTAAAGGTCTCGTCCGAGACACGGCCAGAACAAGTCGTTAATTGAAAGCAGTAGATAAATAAGGTTCGAGGAAGTAAATAAACACATAAACAATTAAATCTCAAAAGGTTCCCTCGACCTTACAACCCTCGGGTATTGGCCCAATCCCTTAATTCGTCGAAGGGATATCCTCGCGAACGTTTGCGTCACCTGAGAGATGCAACAATAGCATCGTTAGTCATGAGACTAAGTATGGAATACATACATCTGTATTAATGCAACATATGTGGATATGAGACTCCGTGGTAACATCTCCATAATACCACCATCAGAGTCAGTTTAAAATAATGCAACATATATAAGTTATAAAAATGAAATGCAATGCTCGTCTTCAAAGAATATATGAGCAGTTTAAATCATGACTTCAAAACATGCAACAAGCAACACCGGGTCTGACAGTTACTTCGGGTACGCAATGCCATACATACACACTTGGAACTGTTGACCAAGTCTTGGTAAGTATGGTTAATGTCTGTCTCACACACAACTACTTGCGGCACAACTCAGGACCTACCATTGCGTGCTCATGTGGGCTACAACGTGGGTAATCGCTACTTAGCGTGCTCCACAAGTAGGGGGGATCTGGACATCTTAGAGTGGATAAAAATAATCAACATCAACAACTAAGTCATGTGTGGATGGAATCACCCGATCGACATGACATGACTCAAGTAGTCTCAATAGACATAAAAAGAGAGGAACCGCATCCAACAGTTCACACTCAACCTATTCTTATATTACTGGTAAACCTCAAGTAAGGGGAGCTACCCCCGATGAGTAGAACAGTGCACACAAAGGAAGTAGAGAGGTTACTTTACTCTAAATCCTGCAATAAAGCTTAGGGTGATCAGTCCAAAGCATCCAACCGATCCACTCCGTCATTCCACTTTACGTTTTTACTTCTTTTAAAGAGTGCATTAGGGGTTTGATTATTAACCATGTAATTAATCTTACTATTTGCCAAGTCCAAATCAACACAAGGATATCGGTATGCCTTGATCGTTATTTGGTAGGCTGAGTATTTTTCATACGAGTCCGAATTACATGCGAGGTATATTATGTAAGTGGATGACAGTGAATAACACAAATACTCCAATACGGATTTAATCACAATAATAAATAAATAACAAGATAAAAGAATAAATGACAAGCATAAATTAAAATTTACCGGACCGAATAAGAATCGGTACTTCATAATTAGGTGGGTCTTATGGGTGCCCAAAGTATGTATCCATACCTTAATCAACAATCTTGATAACGCCTTCAAGTAAATAAATCCAAACAAGGAAGTCCTAGGCCTCAAGCCTTAATAATCAGAAGAGCCTAAATAATTATCCGGATGATTTAGCCTAATATACTTGAACAAAATAATGCTCATGGATAATTAGAGGAATTAATTAAATTAGGTGGGTGATTAATTGTCCAATTAATCTGATTAAATAATTTAAGAATGGTTCAATTAAATGAATATGAAATCTGGAACAGTGGCCAATTTGGAGAGTTGAAATATGAATGCAGTGCAATAGTGAAATCATTTCCGCGTGCAAGGCAAATGGAGGGCAATTCCGCAATGTTCGCAAAACCAGTCAATTTCCGCGAATAGGGAATTTCCGCAGGGTTTGGTGTCATTTCCGCGGGTTTCAAAATGTTGTGGATTGCGGAAATTGGTGAAGGTTGGCAGATTCTAACTTATGTCAATTTCAAGTACAAACAACAGTGCAGAACAGTACATCCTCATTAAATTAAAGTCTGAAACATGCTACAGGGCCATGACGTGAACAAAGTTGGCTTATTATGGATTCAATCTCAATATTATTCACTGTAAATAAAATGCTCAAGTCCAGATTCAAATGTTCATCCTTGTTCATAATATTATTCAACAAGTTCATGCCCAAAAACATACGGTTGATCCAAAATAAAATGGTGCAATGGGTGATAATGTGTTTTCCTATCATATTACATACATAGCATAAATAATAAGTGGGTTTCTACTTAGTTATTAATTTCTGAAAGTGTTTGAATAAAACAGTAAGGTGTGCAAGATTGCATACATGGAGATGGTGATATGAACAAAGCTAATAATAATAATAACAGCAAGGTAAATAAGATGGCAGAGGTTCAAGTGGTTTATACCTAACACGAAAAATACGAAGCTGAAACTTGGAAATGGTTTGCACAGAATGATTTGCAGAGAGAAGTGGAGTGTTCAGGTATGCTTGGAGAAGAAGAGTGAATAGCCCCCCATGGCATTTACTAAGGATGGCTTCTTGCTCATATTCAGGGATGCATCGGCGAATGATACCATTGCTTCTTATATGAAAAAGATAGAGCTCTTCCCAGAAGTAGTGCCTTGCGTTGCTTAAGAAACTCTTTTGCTTCTAGTAGTCATAGTCTTGGCGAACGTGATGTCAGCGAACCATGGAGCCTTGGAGAACGTGGCTACGGCAAACAGTTTTTCGTCTGTGAAGGTTTCTGTAATTTCACCCTTCTCCTGACCGGTCAGGCGAATTAGTGATCAGCAACTGGGTTCTCTTGCCCCTTCCGGTCCTTGATTTATATTTCAAATTTTTGTAACAGCAAAGCCTAATGGATCAGTCGTCGCTTCGAGTCTTTTTTGGATAGTAGGTACTTGATAGCTGCGTGGTCCGTATGCACGATGGTGTGGGATCCTACTAGATACTGGCTAAACTTCTCAAACCCAAAGACAACAGTCAATAACTCTTTTTCAGTGGTAGTGTAGTTTCACTGCGCTTCATTGAAGGCTTTACTTGCATAATAGATGACATGAAGTTTGCCTTCCTTCTTCTGTTCAGGGACTACTCCTACTGCAGAATCACTTGCGTCACAAATGAGCTCAAAAGGTAATGACCAATCTGGAGACTATATGATTGATGCTAAAACCAATTTTTCCTTGAGGGAAACGAAGCCTTCCTGACACTGTTGTGTCCATTCAAATTCGGCGTCCTTGCAGAGCAAATCGGTAAGGGGTTTATGTAACATCCCATGTTACCAGAACAGTATTTCCGGTGGAGAACAGTGTTTCCAGTGCCGGAAAAATGAGTAAAAAAAAAAAAAATTTCGCGAAATTAATTATAGGAAATAATTAATTTCTAAGGTTGCGAAGGATTTTAATAAGGATGTTTGAACCTAAAGGATTCGACGGGTCGGTTGGAATAAAATTATTAATTGGGGCCAGATGGATTAAAAAGCCCAATTACGGATAAGGATGCTCAATAACGACAATGGTTGATGATTAACAAATAATATTCCACGGGATAGGAAATGGAATATTAAAAGACCTCAGGGGTCAAAATGTAATTTTACAGTACTTCAGGGGCTGAAGTGGAATTTATAAGAAATTGGGTGCTGAAATTGAAGATTTGAAGATATGGGGACTCGATTGAATCACGAAAGAAAGGCAAGGGATTGGATTGCAAATAAAGGGAATTGGATTTCTAAAATACGGGGTTTGGATCCAGAAATCAGAATCGAACAAAAGCCTCGATTCTGTCTTCGATCCTTGTCTTCGATCTCTCCAGCTAAATTAAGACCAGGCGATGGATCGAACGCCGGATCGAGGGGTTGGAGGCTAAATCGAGCAATTATCAAATAAGCCTTCGATCGTGCCCTTGGATCGAACGATCGATCGAACGGATTGGCCACTGGATCGAGGGATTTTTGGCGCTGGATCGAGGGATTCCTTTGATCTTGAGAGGCGGTGGATGGCCCCTATTTAAGGGAGCACCCCCGGTTCCTTTGGCCATTTTTTGTTCGATTCTTGAGATAAAATTATTGGTGCTAGTTTTGTTGATGTTCTTCTTCGGCCGATCGATTTGAAGGTATAATTCTAATCCCTAAGTTTTAATTTAGGGATTTTGGTTGAATTGGAATATTAGTTGGTTATTGAGATGATTTGAGCCAAGAATTTGAAGTATATTTTGTTGTTTCGGTTCAGTGATGGTCCCTGTCTCAGTTTGTGTTGATTCAGTTTGGTTTGGTTGTTCTGTTCTTGATAAGTGTAATGGACAGATTAGCAATATGATCTTGTTGACGCCCGATGATGTTAAGAGATGAGGGCAGTGATGAGGTGCAACCACTGAAGTCCAATTCGGTTGGATGGTACCTTAGGCAGTGGCATGGGTAAATTGGTCTCAGTGTCTTGGTGGTGATGATTTGTTGGGGTTCTGTGTTGGTCACTGGTTATGTGTCCTGTTCTCGTTTTGGTTTAAATAAGGTATGGAGGTCTGATGGTCTCTGTGTTCCGTTTTGGTTTCGGTATTGGCTCTGTAATGGTTACAGTTAGAGTTTGGGGATGATGTTGTATGACAAATGTGCTGTTCTTGGTTTCTGTCTCTGCAGTACATGGTTAGAATTCCCGTTTGTATGTTCCTGGTTTCTGTTACAGTTTTTGTAGGCTGTCTTAGTTATGCATGTGTAATCTAGTTCGGTTGGCAGTATGTGGTGCAGTTTGTATCAGTTGGGATTCCAGTTTGTGCATTTCTGTCCAGTTCACAACTTCTGTTTCAGTTGGATGTTGTCAATGCTGTGTGGTATCGTTTATTGCCCGATGAAGATGTAAATCGAGGGCTCGGTTGGGAATATTGATTCCAAACTCATTTCCAATTGTCTCCCCTTAAATTTATTAAGGTGTGGAGGCTTTGGATGATTTGGTTTCATGAATACAGTATGTGATTGTTTCTGTGGGTTTCTGCGGTTGTTACTGTCAATCCAGTTTCTGTTGGTTGTTTAAGATCCAATATTTGTTACCCCCTTTTCGATTCTTCGGAATTGATGGTAGGGTTGGAAGCTTTTATTGGATACGGGTAAGCCGATGATGAGATTGAGTCGAGACCGATCTGAGGCTCCCGGGAATGAGACGGATTCAGTTCAGTTTGGTTGTCTGGTTATGTCATTTTGCTGTGTTGGTACCTGTGTTTGTGTTCTTGCTTGACTGATTCTTTGATCTGTAAGAATAGCTAAAGAGAAAATATGGGCTGTTGTGAATTTGGATGATTGGGCTCCGGTATATGGTGTTTGGGCTTGTGAATAAGTTAATTAAAGCAGCTGGGCCGTTGGCAGTGGGCCTGATCTGATCAATAATTAATTAATTAATTCAGTTTCAGGCAGGCTTTACAGTTGGGCTGTGATTTGGACTTAATGACAATTAATTCCTAAGTGGGATTAATAACATACTTGAGACATTTAATTAATTTTTAATAATTAATTATTTGTTTCCTGCGATGATGAGAGGTATGGACAAGTGATTGCTTTAGCAGATATTACGCTTGAAACCTCTGAGCAGTCCAAACAAATAAAAATCTAACAAAGAAAAATAATAATAATCTAAGGGATTATTATTAAATTTAATTGTTAGGAAACTATTAAATAAAAGGGATTCCTATTTTAATTTAATTGTTAGGAAAACAATTAAATTAAAATATTTTGAGTTGGATAATTGATTCGGTGAAATTGATATCAGTTGTGATTGTTCCGGGTTTCAGATACTCCTACACGCGATCACGGTCAGTAACCAGTTGGGATTCGAATTTTCCAGTCAAGGATACAGAAGACAGTAGATAACGGTACGGACTACACTGGGCAACCATAAGACCCGTTTTGACCTAGGACTTAGGTGTACTAAGCCTAGGAATTTAAAT